>JASUAD010000003.1:15547461-15822831 GCA_037013555.1 Sextonia rubra
CCTTTCAATATGCATTGTGTATCTTTGCCTTATCCGTGCCATATCTAGGCATCATAGACCACAACCAATGGAAAACTGACATTTAAAACTAACAATCTCTTGTCCACTTGCTCCACTTGCATTTAGGGGTAACATCAATAGGAGATGAGATTAGAGAAACCCGTTTGAGATGGTTTATACATCTCGAATGCAGGCCGAAAACGACGCCAGTAAGAAAAAATTTAGCTATGCAGGTTGATGGCCCACCAAGGGGAAGGGGTAAGCCAAAGAAGGAATGGATGGATATAGTAAAATTGGATCTGAAGATATTTAATTTATCTAAAGATTTAGCTCAAGATAGGTCGGAATGGAAAAACAAAATTCATGTAGCCAGCCACAACGTAGTTGGTACAACTGGACAAGGCTTTGATAATGATGATGGTCTCCGATCCACCTAAGGAGAGAAGCAATTTGATCTCATATGCTGGTGCTAGTTGGCATTTGAGAAATTGGGCCACTTAATTGGGCAATCACATTTTTAAATCTTCTTCACAAAGCATGAGTGATTACATGAGATTTCACCATATTAGCCTACAACAGGATAGAGATCTTCTCAAAAGAAAGAAATATTAAGTGGTGGATCGCACAAAAATGTGATTAAGACGCTAACTAGTTATGGATTATTTAAATCAAGGCTGATATTTCGGTCATCAAGACTCAAAACGACCCATTCAATGTTCAATTTCCTCCCTCTATGAGATTTCATTCCAATTTGTTCAGCATTTCATAGAACAAGCATGATTTTTTTTTATGGGCAACAGAAAATTTATTAAAGGAAGAAGAAAAAAGTACAAAAAAAAAAAAGATGCCCTATCAAAGAGATAAGGGGAATACAATGGTATAAAAGAGATATACTGATAGGGGCATCATGCAAAATTCCCTCAATCCATTCAAGGTGTATCAAAAAAGAAAGCGTAGGGCAACGGATCAAGCATTGATTTGGATGGGTGATCAATATCCAGGCTTTGATCACTAGAAAGGCATAAATCCACCATTGGATTATCACCCAAAAGAGATTCGGCGGTTGGATTTTGGATGATGATATTGGTGGAGGGATGAAGGCCCATGTGCACAATCTCATTGAAGGCCCCACATAGGGGAATGTCACAGTCTGGAAATAAGGGTATTTCAAAATTGAAGGGTCCCATGTTAGTTAATTTGTTTTGGTCCCGTGTTTCAATTTGTGTTAGTTAATTTATTTGGTCCCATGTTTTTATTGTGTTAGAGTCTCTATTAAAGGAGAGGGGCCCGCATTTAAGTCTTGTGTGATAAGTAAGAGAAAAGGGGGACCACCACTTAAAAAAAAAACCGTGCGCAAGTTGTTGCACACAGAACTGTGCGCAACAACCTATGCACAAATCCCAAGGGGAATCCCCCTCCCGCCCTTTTTTTTTCCTTTTTTTGTTTTGTTATATTTTTTTCCTTTTTTGGTGGGAAGGCTTATGATATTTCAGATCTAAGGCTTTCTTTTCTTCCTTATGCTATGTATGAACTTAATTATTGAATGAGAAAAAAGAAGATTGTTTCTTCTTCTTCTTCTTCTTGGGTTTTGCAAGCTACCTCCTTATCTAACCGCCATTAACGCCTCCTACGACTGGAGTTTGGTGAGAGCACAATAAAGGTAACCACTATCTCTTCTACTTTTCCCTTCTGCAGAGCTTTACTACAATCATTAGGATTTCAAATCAGCCGAATAGAATGTGGAGCCAATACCCTCAAATTTGATGTTGAGCATTTTGGCCTTATTTTCCCATAAATCCTTTTCCTACAAATTACAACCCTAATTGTTGCAAGTTCTACCTTCTATTAGGATCCTACCCTTCAAATCTTGAGGATTACTACTGCGGGATCTGTGAAAAGGCTTTGGACCTATGGCTGATTCATTATTTGAATTAATTAACTACTCATGGTTAGCATGATCTGAATTTTCTTTGTTAATTAATTTTATTCCTGATTGCATTGCATTACATTGCATTAGATTAGATTTCACATTGTCCTGCATCACATACCAAAGAAACAAGGAACAGATAAACAAATTACACAGTTGAGATAAGCAAATCAAAGGACATATCCACCCCTAATTTCACAAGAGAATTTGCAAAGCTATTAGCTGATCACCTAACATGTTGAAAGTTGATCCGAACCTTGGATAAGATGAACTTTATCTCATTAAAGTAGAAATGAGACTTCCATTGCACCTTGGAAGGATCGGATACCCAAGAAACGGCATTTAGAGAATTACTTTCCACAAGAAAAAAGGCTTGAAAGTGGCCTGAGATAAAAATTCGAAGGGCTTCTAGTATGGCCACCACCTCTGCCTCATTTGACTCCATTAACCCAACATTCTTAGAGAACAAAACCAAACACTGCCCCTTGATCATTACAAAGCACCCCACTAACACCTATTAGACCTAGTTTTCCTTTAGCAGACCATCAATATTGAACTTCAATACACTCGTGAAGGGGGGAGTCCAAAGCACAAACTAATCTCTTCTTTGACTATTTACAATAAAGGATTGCTTCCCACTTATGAAAGATGCCCTGTACCCTTGCACTATCAAACTCCTTCCTTATGGAAGCCCACTTTGCAATACGTAGTAGCACCAATGAAAGCATGTCCTCCTTGGGGCATTGATAACGGACTCTAGCATTCCTCTCTTTCCAAAGTGACCAAAAAATGGAAAATGGGACAAGCCTCCAAAAAACCAAGCCACAGCCTAAGAAAGATGACAACCCCCACACCTCTATCATGCTCAATAAAGACTTTGTAGAACACCACAACACACTACTATGATCCAACATTCAACACCACAAAAAGTGAGAATTCGCCGTGCAAAGATATGACCTATCATCTCCCTCTCCTTATCGCAAAGCACGCACAGGTCTAATATGGCCTCCGAAGACATGCCTCTACGCCTAAGATTGTTCATTGTAGTGATCTTCCCAGACATTACAAGCCAATAAAAGACCTCCACCCTAGGTAGAGCCAAACCCATCCACACCAAGGAAGTAGCAGGCTTGACATCCTAAGGAACCTCCAATGTCTTATAAAAGACTTTAAGGAGAACACACCTGAAGGACAAAATTTCCAAATGTGAACATCTGCCTCTTCCTTGCACCAGAAAACTTTAGCAAGAAGGGATGAAAGAGACTGATATTCCAACTCTTCCATCTGCCACAAACTCCTCCTAAAGAAATTGGCCAAGTTACTAAACCACCATCACCCCCCATAGCACTCCTCAACTGAGGACATCCAGTTAACAGCAAATTTAAATAACCGAGGAAAGGATAAAAGATAGAAGGCCCACACCCAACCATTCATCCTGCCAAGACTGAACACAACTCCCCTTCCCCAATTTTAAAGCCCACCCACCTCAAAAATAAACCACACACCCCCCCGCCCCCCCCCCCCCCCCCCCCCCCCCCCCCCCCCCCCTCTTTTTAAAACAAAACCAACATCCTATATAAAGAAGATAGATCTCCAAATTTTAAAATGGCCCCCCATCAGCTCAACACCCTATACGTAGGAACTCTCTTTGGTCTCCAACCCCACTCATCTACCCCATAGTTTGCCAACAATAACTCTCCTCCATAATGCCTCTTTTTCCTCCCCATACCTACACCACCACTTTGCTAACAAAGCCCAATTTTTAACCTCCAAGTTGCCTATACCCAGGCCTCTAGCAGCTTTTGGATTCACAACGATATCCCACTTCATAAAGCGCAACTTCCTTTTCATACTACAACCATCCCACAAGAAAGTCCTCCTTAAACGACCCAGTTTCTCCCTCACCCCCACTAGCATTAGCATTAAAGACATGTAGTACACCAGAAGGTTAGACATTGATGCTTGATCAGAGTGATTCTCCCTCCCAAGGAAAGATAATTCTTTTTCCACATGGATAACTTTCACTCAAATTTTTCCACAATCGAATCCTATACAACAGTAGACTTTGGATTTGCCCCAACCGGTATAAAAAGGGAAGGTGGTCAACCTTACAATGAAGTTTGTTAGCCAAAGACTGAAGAAACTCTTCTTGGCACCTCACACCAATCAGAGAACTTTTGGATAGATTGATTTTAAGACCTAAAGAAAGCTCAAAAGACCTAAGGACTCTTTTTAACACCACAACCTCATCCCACTTAGAAGAACTAAAAAGAATACTATCATCGGCAAACTAAAGATGCGTGATCGCCTCCTCACTCAGACCTACTTCGAAACCCTCAATAAGACCACATTCCTTAGCCTTCACAAGAAGAGCACTCAGGGCTTCAACAACAATGGTGAACGAAAAAAGGAGAAAGCAGGTCTCCTTGCCAAAGGCCTCAAGACGCTTGAAAGAGACGAGATGGAGAGCCATTCACTAACGCCGAAAACGAAGTCAAAGAAATACATACCCAAATCCAAATCCAACCACACCACTTTTCACCAAAGCCGTCTTCAACATGTAATCCACAAAATTCCAATTAACATGATCAGAAGCCTTTTCTGGATCAATTTTGAAAATGAGACCCTCTTGCTTAGCACGCCTTCTAGAGTGAATGAGTTCATTGGCAATCAAAACACCGTCTAAAATCTGTCTGCCTTTTACAGAATCCCCTTGAAAAGGACCAATGATAAGAGGAAGAATCACTTTCAACCTTACACACACTACCCACTAGAATGATGGGCCTAAAGTCCCTTAACTCCACAGGGTTCTGGATTTTAGGAATCAGTGCCAAGAAAGTAGCATTGATCTCCTTGCTTAGTCTACCCCTTCGATGTTAGAACATCCCCCGCTGCTCGAATGAAAGTAAAATTAAAGAACACATATGATTCAATCATGCTTCTTCACGCTTGTCCACTCCAATGGCTAATCTTATTTCCATGGACACCAAACTGAGGGCATCTACCATTTCACACAAAACAGTCTGAACTGACAATCTGGATCCATGTGAATGTTGTAGCTTTTTCAGATACCAACAAAATATATCAAGAATCAACCAAAAGTAAAAAGAGAATCTAATAACAATAATAACAACAATAACAACAAAGATGTAACCAACCAAAAGGAAGCATTGAAAACTCTAAATAAACAAAACAAAGGATCATATCATACCCAGAAAGAACTCTCCTGCAGTGGCATTTGAATAAAGCTGCTGCTGCTGCGGATCTGATACTGATCCGTGATGACGACGGAGATGGCCGTGAATGGCCTGCAGGCGGCGTTTAGCTGCGGCCTCTGCCACTGTAGAATCCTCCATCTGTACCCTCTGCATCTCAAAAGATTCTCTCTCTCTCTCTCTCTCTCTCTGATTGCTTGTTATTTTCTATTATATTATATATATTGACAGATTTTTAATTAGATTCGTTCCATGGATCTATCATGTCCGTAGATGTGGATGTGTGGCCCAGTTCTGCCTTCGAACTTGGCGTGGATAATGATCTTTCTTAGACTGGAAAGTTATTTAACTCCTTTCGGTTTTTGTACGGCAACGTAACAGAACCTTATAAAAGAATCGTAATTAGATCCTCCCGCGCACGGATATTAGTATACGTCAACTTTGTAACGGAGCCCACACACATAAAATCTTCATTCAAGATACTCACGCCATCTTCAAGTTCTAGTTTAATGTTAGAGGGCCACTTAAGATTGATCACATGAGATGGAAATTATGATTAACACTTAGTCAATAATAATGCAAGTCAGCTCTTTCTCATGGTTATGTTGTGGGCTCAATTAGACAATAGACCCACTTCTTTAAACTAAAACTAATGGGATAGAGTTTAGATCAAATGGTTCGGACCATTTCTATATGAGCCCCAAGCCCACTCTGGCAGCAGGTAATTTTTTAAAATCATTATTTTAGATTTGAATTTATAATTTATTGACTCTAATATCATATTAAATTTCTTCCGTTAACTATTTATATCGGAATAATATCCCTTCCATTAAGCCCATTTTCCACAAGATTTTTTTTTTATTTTTTTAATAGTGTTTTCAACAAAATTTGAGTGAGTAGCAGACGACGGCCTTTTTGTGTTATGACCAATGAGAATTTCACTTATTGGAATACAGCCTCTCCAAAAGTCTGGCGCTGAATTGGCAAAAAGTTTGATGTGCGCGGCCGCCAAAGTTGCCTCATCTTGACCATGTGACCGGTCTTGCTAGATCGGATGTTAACTGCATTATTATCTGGGCCCACCATGTGAATGTTAATCTTTTAAAACGGACCGTGTTGACGTCATTGGTTGGTCCTATTGAATCGGGCTTTATATGCCCATTACGAGAAATTATCAATCAGTCTCAAGAAACGTATGTGAAAGGCTGAGCAGAAGAGTACAACAAGAGTGTCCTTACAGTATTGTTCCTACAATATAGCCAAACAGAAAAAGATGAAAGAGGCTGAATAGACCGAAGAGGAGAAAAGAAGAGATTGAAGAGACTAGGTGTATGTTTGGCATCACTAATTTTAGGCTCTTTTTATCTAAATGTCTAAATCTAATAGAGTTTGTAAAAATAAGAGCGTTTAGCATGTATTTTTGTGCTCCATCTAATTTAGATATGTAGAGGTTTTACCTCTATTTCCCACAGCCCTCCTCATGATGCATTTCCAAATTCGAGGAAGAAAAAAAAGAGGCATTGCTACAGGAATTTATAAAGATCACACTTAGTTTGTTTTTTGAATTTTTCTCGAAATCCGAAAAGATAAATTTAGATCCAAACAGTTGAAAATGTTCACATGATCAAACATGGCCATCCCTCCAAATTTCAGCTGTTAAATCATCATGAATCTCGAGATATGTGCAAGAAAGCGTGAGCCATTGGATATTAGTTTTTGAATTATATGGGGCCCAAACACAAGATCTAAATCATTGGAAATGTTGGGAAGACTAAAAAGGGCTATGGGGTCCATTTTCAAGGATTGATTCCTTGTGGATCTCGACATATTTGTGAAAAACTTTCAACCATTGATCTAACATGCTCAATTTTAAACTAGTCCATAGGCAATCCCTTTTTTTATTTTTTATTATTATTTCTGGGACAATAAATAACAATTCAAACCATTGAAAATATGTAGAAAGTCAATGACCATTGTGAGATCAAATTTCAGCCGTTGGATCATTACCAAACTTGAGATATTTATGTAAAAACGTGAATTATTAAATATTTTTTAAAAAAATTAGGGGACCCCAAACACAAGATCCAAACTGTTAGATCTCTTTGGGAGGCCAAACATGGTTATGAAATAAAATTTTAAGGCTTGATACCTAGTAAATCTCAATATATTTGTGAAAAGCTTTTAACTATTGATTTAAAATGATCTATTTAAAATAGATGCTTCCATTGCCAAACACATTTTTATTCGAACTTCTTTTTTTTATAGCTCTTTTTTTAATGGCTCTATTTTGAATGGTCTATAAAAATAAGATTAGACCTACCAAACAAACCATAGGTCTATTTGTGTAGAGACGCCTAAGGGGAAACCATACGTCTTTGTCTTCCACAGAACCCTTTTCCTACTATCTTGGTAGGAAATCTAAATCCTCGCACGAAGAGGATTCGTGCCACACATCAATCAAATCTGAAAATTTTGGAGAGGAATCCGTCCGCTGCACCAAACTAGTGAGGAAGGCATCTTATCTTCTCACCAATTTCATATATGGATAAAAAAATTGGCCGATACATACCAGTATCAACTAGTACCATATTGATAACTTGTTGAAAATCGGTATGATACAGCTCAGTCAAAATATAGAGAAAATATCATAATATATCGGCCGATATTTTAAAATATCAACTGAAATGATACATCGGTTGATAATTTCATACAAAGATGTGTAAATCCTAAATTTTTTCCCTCTTTCTCATTCTTTATTTATCTTCTCCTTCCTAAACACGTCTCAGCCATAGTCACTCTTCATTTCACTTGCAA
The DNA here is from genome assembly GCA_037013555.1 of Sextonia rubra. NCBI lineage: Eukaryota > Viridiplantae > Streptophyta > Magnoliopsida > Laurales > Lauraceae > Sextonia > Sextonia rubra. Next base: position 15,555,418 of record JASUAD010000003.1, read on the forward strand.
ACACATCAAAAAAACTTTTATTTTAGTGGATTTGGTCTAAGACATCACCAAAACAACTCTACAAAGGTAAGCATGTTCTACTTCTTGCATTTTTTTTTTTTTTGTAAATATTTGTTTAGTAAGAGCTTAGAACTGAGGCATGAATATGATGATTCCATTCCACTCTTTTTCTTGTTTGGATCTATTATTTGATATTTCAAAAATAGAGACTTTTAACTTTTATGTTTTAACTATTTTGCACTTTTGCTAAGATTTAGATTTTTTTAATGTTAAGAGTACTAATTATTTTTTTATTTTATTAGTATAAAAATACATGATTTTATGAATCACACTTGATAGATCTAGTAGTAGAATATATATAGATCTTCAAGGTGTGGACTTTTTTAAGTTTATTTATTTTTGGATTTTTTAATAATTTAATATTAAATTAAGATATTTTAATGATTTCACAATAAATTTGTTTTTTCGATAAGCATGATTATTGTATACTTCATGTATGATAACTTTTCATTGTTCTTTTATGTAATTAGTTTTAGATTTTTAAATTTATTTATGGATTTCACAAATTTGTTTTTTAAAGTAAGCATAATTATTGTATGCTTTATGTATAATAATTTTTTCATTTTTCTTTTATGTAATTAGTTTTAGATTTTTAAATTTATTTTTGGATTTTCTATATGTAGGTATTCACTATAAATGTAGTTCTTAATTTTATATAATCATTGTATAGTTCATATATGCTTTTTTTTCATCATTTATGTGATTATGTCAATAATTTTTGTATTTTTGAATTTATTTTTGGATTGTTCAGACATGGTGTTAGGAAAATTCATAATGTATCATTTAAAATGTCCCTTTAAGATTCCAAATGCTAAAATTTTTTTCTTAGTTTCTATTATTTTTTTGAGCTTGGTTCAAATGTTATAAAAATTGAGTCATGTGTTCTTTTGTTTTATAAAAACTAGATAAAAATGGTGCGTGATATTGATCTGGTATGGAGCCATGGTGAAGAAATTGGAAGTAAATATAAGATTAAATGAAATTATTTCCAAAAGGTCATAAATGAAGAGATAACTGATTGAAGCAACATTGACTCATAGGCAAGACCAAGTGGCTAAGTGTCCTAAAGTTCCTTAATGTGAAAAACGAAATACAAGAGCTATTAGATGTAGGAAAACAAAAAAGGTTATCAGAGTAAAAACAAATTGTATTTTCTAAAATAAATTGAGTGATGAATGATGACTGATAAATCATATAGGGGTGTATATTGTACAAGATATCAATCACCAACACTATATACAAATTACAAACAAGTTGTATTTTTTGAAATTTCACACTAATAGGTAGTTTAGAAGTCATAATTATGGTTTATACAAACAAAAATTACAATTTCAGACAAGACAGTGATACAAGATGTCATAACTTAGGGAGACCGATAATTTGATTTATACTTGTTACTAATTGGAAAAAAAAAACATTGTTTTCTAACCTTTCCTAATATTTTGAATTTTATGAATATTTTTTAAAAATTTTTTGGATTAAAAAAATTCACACCATGACGACCACGATAGATCGCGAACTGCGACCGATATCACGATTTTCATCCATGGCGGCAACTGCTGCTGCACAAACATAGCCTGAACACTATAAGAACATACACATTGCATATAAACATATGAAGCTATGTGTAGGGTGTTGTTTCTGGATCTCGCTCAGTATTTGCCAGTTGGGATCATTATGTTCTACGCCTCTAGTCTATTCCTGCTACATAGTGTTCACTGCTGAGTGGTAGTGTTCGGCCTCGGATATGCTGTGTCACACCTCGAAATCTGAGATCCTTGAGACCCTCAAATTACGAGGCACGACGGGTCCACAATAGCTAAAGTAAAAGAAAATTTAATTAATAAATCTCATTGAATAATAATTATATGAACAAATAAACTCATACACATGCTACTAATGTTTAATACAAAATTCTGGCAACTCATTCCTCAATCCTGATCCCACATCGCTTACGAATGAAATATAAGTTTGGTATATAATAAACTATATAGGTTACTACTAATAACTTGGGCTTAAGCATTTTGGGCAACGTGACAAGCTTACCAAGTTATTGGGCCAATGAGCTACTCGGATCGTTACAAATGGTATCAGAGCCTATCACCAGCCGGAAATGTGGGACCTCTAATCTCGCTGGAAAAGCCCTTGAGGTAAGATTAGAACAGAGTTAGGGTGAGCATGCCTGTGAGTCAAGATAGGGGAATCCGCAGGGGACACGGGTGTGGATTACTTCAGTCTCACATTGCCTGGTGATGTAAGATGGATCCACACGAGGACGTGTGGCCTTAAGGGGGTAAATTGTAACACTCCATCTTACATCGCTTATGAATAAAATATGAGTTTGATATATAATGAACTATGTAAGTTACTATTAATAACTTGGGCTTAAATATTTTAAGCCACGTGACAAACTTACCAAGTTATTGGGCCAGTAGGTTATTCGGGTCATTCATGCGGCCTGTTGATAAAGTGCCAATGGAACGGCTAAATTGTGCATTTGTCCAACTTCAGAAATTTGGATAGTAGGGGACTCAATATCTGTAAGACAAGCTACAAAAATATGCTGAGGCCAATTAATAATTTGTAAACATTGATAATACAGGAAAGAACAATTTGGCTAATAAATAAGCAACTTGATTAGCTAATTGCTGCCAATGTTTGTGCTGTTTAGTTAAGCCTAACATCTTCTTCCATATATGCATTAGATGTCTCGCCCCCAGAATGTACTCTAGGGTTAAACATGAGATTAGGGGCCAATTTAATATTTTCTCTCAATAATAAACAACAAACCATTCATGTTTGAAACAACATGTGGCCCCCAATCATGGTCCCATCAAGGATCGTAGTCCCCAGTGAACCTCATTATTGGTTACATCATCAATTAATACAGTGAAAGACTTGATTGATATAGATGGTACAATAAACATTTTAAAGTAAGCATGTAAATCCATTTCTAAAGTTAAAATGAGCAATTAAAAGGATACATTAATTAAATGGCCACAACTAAAAAATTAAGTTAACCAAAATATATAAACTACCAACCTTACGATTATGAAGTTACTGTGTGCAAGACACAACGCATCAAAGGATGTTGTCTGCACATCACCCGTACTCAACAACATCAAGCTAAGCCACCCGATGTATCTCCAAAAACCTCTAACGTAAGCATATTCGGTACCTATGTAGATACCTATGCACCAAGGATAGCATCATCAGACTATAAAAGTCATGGCAAGTGAGTAAACATCACCTGTGCAATATAGGAAAGGGAGTAATGATGGAGATGATTATGTGAACGGTATACCAAATGATGTACGAGGAAGCAATAACAATAAAGAGGGAAAGGAAATACCCTAACCAACACTACAACAATGAACACCCACACTAGCTGAACTATAGGTATACACCTGTCCAATTCACGGGTTCCCCCGCCTTCGAATGATATACATCCCGTCCAGAATACGGTGGATTAACTAGTCTTCGGATGTTACACATCCTGCCCAATGTTCATAGAGCTAAGGCTCTATCCAATACGGGTGGTTGGTCAGTCTTCAAATGATATGCATGCATCCTGTCCAACATACCACAATGTACAACTCCGTGCCCAATACCGATCTGCAATCGTCCAATAGACCCTAATCCCACACCCATACACACAGCCTCTACACAGAGGTGCCCCTCCTATGCTAGACTAGCAGCATTAGTGGTGTTCGGCACACTATAAATCCTAAGTCAAGTGAGGGATTGACATTTCCGTGCAAACAATCCAATCATTGAGGAAACTATTCATTTCAACGTTTAGCTCCAAACTGGGTACACACACACTGAGTAGTCCTCTTAGAGGATCACCATGCTCACCAAATCACAACACGATCCAAACAATGAAAAAGGGTACAACCCCTAAGAAACACGCCCATGCGAAATAATGCGTACCCAAAGGCCAAGGAGGAATTGCAAACAACCTCTTAAATCATGACGACAATTTGAGTACCTGACAACTCTACTCGAACCACAAGTAATGTGTGAAGTTGGACGTCCTATCAAACAAACACGGATGCACATGTTCTATCCCCACATCAACTGAGTTTCACGTAGGATGTTGACTGTACCTTAACCGCACATCCAATAAGAGTATGTTTGCCCGAAATCACTCTTACTTAGTGTAATAAAGGTGGTCCAAGTCATCCGAGTCCAATGGAGGCTTTGTCACAGCCCAAGCCCTGGAGATCGGGGGTTAAGACTAAACCTAACCAGTGACATACGTACTCCCGTGCATATACACTTAAACCCTGTCTAAATGCACACGCACAAGGAAATCTCACACGTGCCAATACATATACGCGGAAGCTGTAAGTATCATTGCAGAACAAAGAAAGACATACTACAACAAAATCAAGTATATGTACAAAAGATTACAAATGGTTATACGAAGTTCAGAGTTAAACAAAATGAACCAAAATGCAAAGTATAAAGATCATGACTAAACCCAAAATCCACTGAGATCCCAAAATGAGGAAGACCTATATGCATGTATGACACAGTCGCGCTCCAATGGAGTGATCACATCCACTTCTCTAGTCCTGATGGGACATCTGGGGTTTCCCTGGAGTCTGGTTGACTGACGAGGGGTCGATCGGGGGATCTGAGCCTGCAACACCAAAGACAACTCATAAATACAATGATTCAGCAAGGTATAAGCAACGATAAGTTAACGCATGTTGTATCTAACAGAATAAGTACCAACAGATAAATCATAGAGTTCCAACTTCGTATACTAGGCAGTTGTGCAAACAATGAAACGTGTTATCAAAATCAATGTGTACATAATGTATGCATAACTAGGTGGCTACTACATTTGCCATATGCTCCTAAAAAGAGATTGTACATATTGAGAACATCATCGACTGGGCCAGGGTACGAATGGGTCTTGGGTTCCTGGGGTCCGGAAGCCCCAAGACATAAACTCACTGCAGCGGTGCCATACATACTACGCCAAATTCAACCGCGTCGGGTATCCTAAGGCTGAGGCTGAGTAGTGCCGACTATACGGAATCAATCAGATACTAAAACTTGAGTAGACCATGCATATCATATCGAACATATCTCATACGTTCAAATCATACATTCAATTCATACATACCATACTCAAGTGAATGGAAACTCAAGTTACTGGAAACATATTGAACAGCAACCCAATCGAACATACCTTAACAAAAGAGCATAATGAGGACTATATACAAATCAAACAGAATAGTGGGGTTCAATATTTGTCATTCAAGATATCATGCAATTTACTTTGCTCGAATCAAGATAATTTACTAGCCAACCCTAATCTAGTTATCTAGTGTTTCTAATCATACATGATGATGTAGTTTTAAGTTGTCCGATACATTATTGTCTTTCACAAGTGTTGCATTATCTTTGGGAAGTGTGTAGAAGTCCCTTAAACCAACACCCATGGGGAGGTGCTTAACACTGGACAACGCACATGAATGCGTCACAACTCTCAAGACCATTCATGCGATTCTTGTGTTCCATTGGGCAAGTTAAGTGTTCTTACCATTCTAATATGAAGGCCTTATAAGGTTCATTTCATACCTACCTTTTATTGATGGTCTCTGGAAAGACTTCTTTTCCTAATTGACGAGCCATGGGGCCCCGGGAATATAGCCTAAAGGTTCCTTTGTTTGTGTTAGAGGTAGGGGAATAGAATTGAGCACCAAAGGTTTTCAGTGTACAGACTTAATCTCCTGAAACAGAATGCTTCAGGGCCGATTAGTCGGTTCTGAAGCCCGATCAGTCGGACCCTATGCCTGATCGGTCGGGCAGCTTGTTCTGTTACAGACTGACTGAAGTGAAACTTGCGGTGCATGATGAAAATCAAGCCATATAATGGCAACACAATGGCTGTAAATCACGACATATTTAGAAAATTGAAGGAAACTAAAACAATCACGGTGTACCAACATATGTTCATCCAAATCATGCTTATACTTGCCTCAAAAGAGTTCTAACACGTGCACAGTTGTCCTCGGACTCAAATTCGACGTCTACGCACTGTTTTAACACCCACGCATGAGAGGAGAAGGGAAAAATGAGTGCATGCAGTGAAGAAGGAAAGGAATTCAAGACTTACAGGAAGGATCAGGAACCCAACTCGTACCTAGAACACACAAGGAGGTGACATGTAGGCTAGATGTACAAGAATTCCCTCCTTCGAAGCTTAATCAAAAAGAAGAAAACAAGAGAAGAAGAAAGAAGGAACCGACATTGAAGAGAAGAGAAGAAATGGGAGAGTTGGTGGAGTCATTGCCTTATATAAGATAAGGATAAGAAAAATTGGAGAACAGTCCGATAGTTTATACTTATTACAGTTCGAGTCAAATAAAGGTCCAACGGAAACAAACAAGGTCGTTCACATATGGGTAGTTACGGAAGTTGACGAGCTCGACGAAAGACACGTGTTAACCCCAATATGCTGCATAAATGACAACGTCTTATAAAATCTAAAATTACGAAAAATGGCTCATGTCTACCTAATCCAAGTTAAACTCAATCCAACTACCTATCCATAAGCCGTAACAAAACAAAAACAAAGCCAAAACACAAACAATAACTAATTCATCATTAATTAGTTGCTAAACCGAATTAAGTTGGATCGGAGTGTTACAGGCTCCCACCAATAAAAATGGAACTCAACCCCTCTATTCCATCCACAATACATCCCCATCATCAACCAAATCTGGCATGTTTAATTAAAATCCAACACAATGGGCAAAATCTAATCACATACAATAAACATGCTAAAAGCAAGTAGTAAAAGCATATGAACCATAGAAATGCAAGACCACTTGCCTTGGATGAAGAAATAGGAAATGGGCATGCCCTAGCTGACCAACATGCTCCCTAAAGCTCAAATTCATGAAAAGCCCAACCCAAACACAAAACCGAACTACAAATAAAAAAATGGAGGTCTAATGAGCACTCTAACATCACTTCTAACCTCAAAGGTAATAAAACCTAGCTTTGGCAGGGATTAGGGCTTACCTAAATCGGATGGGAGAATAAGGAGCTTAAAGAGATGGATGTTTGGGATGAGGGGAGCTTGAAGAGGAAGAATAAGAGCTCCATTGGTGGTTTCCGGCAGTGCTTGTGCCCCACTCCACCCTACCCCACCTAGCTTACATAATAAAACCCCTTACAATAACACACCCTTTCAACCCCTTGTTTGACCAAAGCATCGGCCATAGAGTTGCCTGATCTTACCTTGTGACTAAAAACAACGGTAATTGAGGCTGACAACACCCGTATTTTATTAAAAAGAAAATGAAATTTTCATAAATTGATCCTCCAATTAGATAGCCACGCAATTACATTTGAAGAGTCACTTTCCATGATAAGATCACCTAGGAAGTGCCTTATAAAGCACTAGAGAGCTTTTAGAATAGCTTGAACCTCTGCTTCATTGGAATCACATATTCCAATATGCTTGGAAAATTTAAAAGAACTTCCCCATTACTATTGCAAAAACGCTCCAACTCCAACTAGGCCTAACTTACCTTTTACTGCACCATCAACAGTGAACTTAAGCATACCATAATTGGGCCGGGGGGGGGGGGGGGGGGGGGGGTGGGTGTTGCGGCGTGTGGTTGTGGATTCCAAAGAACCGACTTTTTCTTTTTTATTTTGCTACACCCCATACAAGCTTTCCAATTGATAATGATATTATCAAGCGTGAAATTAGAGAATTTCTTTTTAAGCAAAGTGCACTATCTAAGTTTTTTTTTTTTTAATTTTTACACACACTATATAAGGAAATGATGATGTTTTAATGGAAAGGGAGAGTAGAAAATCAGCCCACCATATTATTCTACCCTTAATTAACAGCCTTAAACTTCAATGGCATCTTAACTCTAGGTTTTTTTTTTTTTTTAAATTCATCCAATGCTATGGAAAGCGAAGATTCAACAAGTGTAAATTTGGACCTAAAATTAGATCACGACGTGACAAGATTATCATATGGCCAGCTGCACTGATCAAAGGTCTATTATAGCAACATATTATACTACTCTTACTTTACAGCCTTAAAATATTAATGGCATCTTAATCGTGGATATATTTTTTTAGACTCAATCCAATGGCGAGTAAAGATTCAATGAGTGTTAAAATTTGGCCCGAAACTATATCATGAGATTACAAAAGTATTATCGGAGTTGATTGCACTGATCAAAGGTGAGCCCAAGTGGGCCTCATCGAACTAGATTACACATGCAGTCGACTCATATAAAATTTTCCAATCAAAAGGCAAAATCCAATTGCCCTGCAAGCCTATAGTTAGAAGTGGCCAAATAGTGGTGACCCTAACCTGACCCGTTTATGACCCGCATAACCCGACCTACATAAAATACAGGTAGATCACGGGATAGGTTTTTTCAACCATAGAAAAAAAGATTAGGTTAGGGCCAACCTACCTAACCCCTTATGACCCGTATATAGTCTTTTATGTTTATATTTAATTTCATAAGGAACGATGAGAGATAATATAGAATGTGATTTTTATTTTCTTTTGGAATCCATGATTTAGATTGTAAGATAAATGGTAGGATCTTATGTAGATTTGACTTTTCCCTTATCCATTCATTCTTTTTAAGCTTATGCAAATAACTAAGATGAATCAACACCAAAGGAGAAGAACAAAGAGTTTACTTTAGTGCATGGAACACGAGATCAAATTGACACATGTTGGCCCTTTACTAATCTTATCGTCAAACCATTCTCCAGATAAAAAGGTACAACTCACTTTCAACAACTCACTTTCAATCTAAGGCTTTGACTTTGATAAATGTTATGGTATGAGACCAAGTATTGAAATTCAACCGTTCAAAGTACACTTTTTTTCAGGTATATAGGACAATCCAAAATTTTATCTCTATAAGAGATAGTCCCACCGTTTGATTAATTTTTTGATGAAAAACATGATAATGAATATGCGTATAAGATTTATTTCTTTTAGTTAGAGAATATAGTTTGACGGTGAAAATAATCCATATTGAAGTAAAATTTGGAAATATCCCATAAGTAATAAGAATGTCTGTCTTGATTACTACAATTTTAATAGGTGGATCGTGGCGTTCAAAAAAAAATTAAAAAGAAAGAAAGAAAGAAAGAAGAAGAGAGAACTGTAGTAGTCGAGTGAAGTGGTAGTCAAGTGAAGTGGTCGATTTGGGTTGACTAGAAATTACCCACAACATAACGCAACTTAAGACGGGCTGACTCAACCCTATGCGGGTGCGAGCTGAAATTGAAAACAGGTTGGGGCAGGTTGAGGGTGCAAATCCGAACTCACAGCTGACCAGCCCAAATTAGCACAACCCAACCCGCTTGCCACCCAATGTAACAAGCCTCTCCCAAATGATTGTGGGCTCATCTCAACCTCTAGCCTGGCCTTTCCAAACAGCCACTTATTGGTTTCCCTACTCGTATTAATTTTTCCATAACCCTTCTTAACCCTGACGCTGACGTGCAAAACCTAGGCCACATAATACCCGACGCATCTACTGCATCTATTATGGTGTAAAGACCTTTCATAAATCATAAATCAAATTCCAAAAGCACTTGTGCAAGACTCGATATGGAAGCTCAAACGGTATCAAGTGCCTTTCTCACTTTTTTTTAAAATATTTATTTAAATTATTTTTTTAAAAAATTGTACCAAAAACAAAAGATACAATTAAATAATATATATTTGTACTAAGGATAGATGAGATTGAAAAAGTGTAACTTCCGTGAGGATTTGGCTCTTGGATAGATAGAATGAAGACATGCAGCCAACCCCGACTATGCTTTGATGATGAATTATATAATATACTTTTGTACTCTACCTAGATGCAGCTCTAATAATGCAAATGCAACAGTGACTACTGAAACACACAGCAAAACCATTACTTAAGGTCTATTACTCTAAACCACGACAATCAAACTAAGATCAATCGGTTATTGGGACTGTACGTGGCTGTAAGTTCTGCAGGCTAGGGACAAGCGCAAAAAACACAGAGGATAAAAAAAGGGTGGTCATATGGGACGAGGGTTAAAAAAAAATCCATCTTCATGCATAAGACAATTGCAAAAGGCTGCTTCTTTCATTATAAAAATGATAATCACAAATAAGTTTTGATCCCTTCTCCATCCAGTAAATGAAATGATACAACATACATCTACAAAAGAATTTACCACCAGACACTCCTCTCAAACCATGGAGAAATCGGGCGCAGCATTCAACAATGTGGTACATGGTTTTTTTCTCAGCCCCAATGGCATTCACACCATCTCCATTAGAAGAGGGTCGCCTGTTGCCATTATTCTAATCAGTTTTATAAAATCCAATTCGTCAGTGACATTGCACGGATATACAGCTGGAACTTGGGCTGAATAGATGCTCAAAGACACATTAGAATGGAGGTCAGTCCGGTAAATCATCGTCCCAAGGGCATTGGAGTCAAAATTGTTTGGTGAATCCATCGCCATGAAAAACATAGGCACCGCAATCTTGTGATGAATTTCCAAGTTGTCAACAATATCAACAAGATCTGCAAAGTCCCCCATAAAACGTCGAGGGATATAGAATATTTCGGATGTGCAGTGGACAAGGTTATTCTCATCCATGCTTTCCTTGTAACTTACCTGAAAATGAGCAGGAAGCGTATTCACTACTCTTTTTACCAGTTCCGCTTGTCTTGAAAACCATGTGTTTGGCTCAATGGAAACCTTCATCCAAGACGCTGGGACCTGAAGGCATTTGAGAAAGATGAATGTGTCAGCACCCTGGAAGAGAAATCAACAATGGGGACTAATGAGTTATGTTAGAGGGTTACCTTGTCAGTAATCCACAACTTGGTCTTGTCAGCTTGTAGCAGATTCCAGTAGTTGAGAATTGCATCATCCTGCAGGAAGAGAAATCCCTCTGCACCTGTGAACTGTTTAAATATCTTTGGCAAATACCTGTACAGTGGAAATCTTGATGAATAAGCAATGCCAAATCAAAATCATGATATACAGATCATTTGACACTGGATGATTTTGCTCTGAGATGGTTGAAAAGCCATCTCTAGTTGTAGAACATTCTAAATTGCAAAGGGAAAATGCACCTCAGTGAGTATACTCAAAACTAAATCCTATTTGCTTCCTCAGAGACAAAATCAGTTTACTCAAGATAAACATCACTAAATGAATAAAAAAGACTCACATCCCAGCACCACCAGCAATGCTGGGTCCCCTCTGGCCCCACCACATTACAGTGAAACTGGTAAGTGGTAACCAACTAGAATTCCAAGGGCCCGTTTGTTTCATGTAATTGTATTCCTAGATCCTCTAAGGCTTGTATTTCTAAAAGTGGTTAAAACAGAAGAAACAAAGGTAAATATTCAATTATAATCATCAAATAATTTTCCCTTTAAATGGGCTCCCTCTAGTAGCAAAATAAATTATCTTAATGTGGACGGCATGCCGCACAATTGGGACGCTTTGTTGCTTGTTGGGCATCACAAGTGAAAAGCACTGCATTTTGGTCTACCACTCCCAGTCGTTCTTTGAAGTTCAACATGGATGGAGCTGTTAAAGGGATGCCAGGGCTGCAGATATAGGAGGGGGTGCTCCACTGATGCTTTGTTGTTGGTGATGTTTTCCAAGAACATTGGCACATTAAAGTACAAGGTGGAGGTCTTGGCTATATTGGAAGCTCTTCGCCTCTTCTTGGTGCATTACAATTATAAGGTGATTGTGGAAAGTGACTCAGCGAATGCAGTCGCCTGGACTTCTTCTTTGGCCCCTTTAAGGTTCCATTTCCATATGAACAAAATTAAGTCTTTATCTTCTCTCATTTATGTCGACTTCCAGCATGTTGGGAGGTCAGCTAACGCCTTCACAGACTTAGGCTATGCAAGGGGTGATAGATCTTCTCCTTTGTTGTTTCTTCTTTGTAATTGTGTTTCTGTTTAGGTCTAATGTCATTATAACTTTGTTGCCTCCATTGAAAGCTTGTTTTATTTTCATTTAATGAATCTATTGTTACCAATTTAGAATTTTTTCCCTTTAATGGAATATTGATGCAACCCCGAATCCCGATTGAAATGTAGACCAAGCTCCCAAAAGACTGGTTGAATTTGATGATGGATTCAGCCGCTAGGGCACCCTCATGACGAGGAAAACGACCATAATTGAGAAAAAAAAAATCTCAAAACTCAAATATTATTGATAATAAGCAATTTGTCATATAATGAAGCTTAATCATCATTATAGAAAGGAGTTGGCTTGATCCCTAAAAACCAAAACTTCCTAATATTGGAATAAGACTAAAAAAATAGGAAATTCACTAATATTAATCATAATAAAATCAAACAACTTATAATATTCCTAAAAAACTAGGTGTTCAATTGGGCTTATGGGCTGGGCGCAAGGATACAAATATCGGCCGATACGAAGCGTATCGGCCGATAAATCAGGCGTAGCGCCCATAGGCGCTACGCTTTTTACAAAAAAGCGCCGCTCACATGTGTATCGGCCGCTACGTATCGGTAACCCACTTTCCCTTTCAACTCCCCTCTTTTCTCCCCTCTTCACAGCTCCAACTCCTCCAAGGCCATTTCCTTGCCTCCATTTTTCAAATCATCTCAAAAAAACATCAAAATCATCAACAAAAACATCAAAAACATCCAAAGATTAAGGTGGCATTTAAGATTCAAGCATCAAGTTCAAAAAAGGTGAGTTTTGAAGCTTTTTTTTTTTCTACTTTGTGCTTATTTCTCTCTTTTCTTCTATGAATCACTTGAAAATGAGTTGTTGTTGTTAGATCCATGTTCCTCTTTGATCAAGCCCCTCTGTTTTATCACTTTCTTAATTTTTTTTTTTGAATTTTATTTTCGGATTATTTTATTATTTGAAAAAAAAATCTATTTTGTTAATGGAAAACCAATCAAATGGGTTGAAAGTGGTCCCTAAATGTTAGATATATGCTTCCTATAGATCAATCCCACATATTTTTGTGTTCTCTTAATTTTTTCATATTTTTTATTTTCGGATTTTTGTATTTAAAAAAAATTTTTTTTATAGAAGCAAACTCAATCAAATGGGTTGAAAGTGGTCCCTAAATGTTAGATCTATGCTTCCCATAGATCAATCCCACATATTTTTGTGTTCTTCTAATTTTTTCATATTTTATATTTTCGGATTTTTGTATTTTTTTTTAAAAAATATTTTTTTATAGAAGCAAACTCAATCACATGGGTTGAAAGTGGTCCCTAAATGTTAGATCTATGCTTCCCATAGATCAATCCTACATATTTTTGTGTTCTTCTAATTTTTTCATATTTTTTATTTTCGGATTTTTGTATTTTTTTTAAAAAAATATTTTTTTATAGAAGCAAACTCAATTAAATGGGTTGAAAGTGGTCCCTAAATGTTAGATCTATGCTTCCCATAGATCAATCCCATATATTTTTGTGTCCCTCTAATTTTTTCATATTTCTTATTTTCGGATTTTTGTATTTTTTTTAAAAATATTTTTTTATAAAAGTAAATTGAATCAAATGGGTTGAAAATGGTCACTAAATATTAGATCTATGTTTCCCATAGATCAATCCTACATATTTTTGTGTTCTTTTAATTTTTTCATATTTTTTATTTTCGGATTTTTGTATTTTTTTTAAAAAAATATTTTTGTATAAAAGTAAACTAAATCAAATGGGTTGAAAATAGTCCCCAAATGTTATATCTATGTTTCCCATTTATCAATCCCAATTCCCACCCACGTAGATGCGTGTTATTCTAATTTTTTCATGTTTTTGAAATTTATTTAAATTTTAACCTATTACTTTTAAATCTTGTTTAGGTATTGTGACGTGAAAAAATGCCGCGTGATATAGATCTTGCATGGAGCTATGGTGAGGCAATTGAAAACAATCGGTTGAAGATTAAGTGCAAGTTTTGTCACAAAGTGACCCATGGGGGCATTATAAGATTTAAACAACATTTGGCCCATGTGCAAGGCAATGTTGCAGGGTGTCCTGAAGTGTCGAAAGAAGTTAGGGAGCAAATGAAAAATTTATTGAATCAAACAAAACAGAGAAAAGTACAAATTAAAGAAAAGAAGCAGCAGGGTGTTGATGCAGCATGCCATGATGTATTTGGGGATGAAGGTCTTGGTGCTGCTTCTGATGATAAGTTTGATGATCCAGAAATGATGGCTGCACGCCGAGAGTCCCTTATGTCGTACCAAGAAGAAGCAGAGCGTCGAGCCTATAGCCAGCGTAGAAACTATGATGAAGGTGGCTCATCTAGTGCAACAAGCAAGGGCAAAGGCATTGCGGGTAAAATGCGTAGAGCATTTAGCACCCAACAACGGGATGATGATATAGAGATTATTTCTACTCGGATGGCTACACCAACACAAACTAGAAGAGGGGTTAGTTTTGTTGATCCTTTCACACATAGATCGGAGGCAGCTAAGTAACCAAAAATCTCAAATGTTGTCAAGGGTGTCATGAAGGCTGCAAAAGATAGATTAGCCAAAGCTACAGCAAAATGGCTAATTCATAAGAATATACCCCCTACCGCAATTGATTCTCCTTATTTTCAGACAGTTCTTGATGTTGCAGCTCAAGCTGGGCGGGGTATTACGTCGCCATCCGTGTATGACGTGGGCACCAAGTACTTTGAAGAAGAGTATAAAGAAATAAAGGCTTGGGTAGAAACGTTTAAGCCCATGTGGGGGCAAAATGGAGTCACTATTATGTGTGACGGGTGGACAAGTGGCACCCGAACACAATTAATTAAATTTTTGGTGTATAATGTCACTGGGACCGTCTTTGTGAAGTCCGTTGATGCATCTGAAGAGAAACGGACAGCAGATTATATTTATAGGCTTATGGATAAAGTTGTAGAAAGTGTTGGAGAGGAGAACATTGTCCAAATTGTGACAGACAATGGAGCTAATTTTAAGAAGGCTGGTCTTCTTTTAATGGAAAAGAGGACACATTTATTTTGGACCCCATGTGCAGCACACTGCATTGACTTTATAATGGAGGATATTGGAAAGAAGAAGAATGTGGCCGCTGCAATCAAGGCATGCAGAGGCATTACAAGGTTCATATACGACCATTCATGGCTCTTAAGCTTGATGAAGAGATTCACAAACAATCATGCCTTAGTGCGTCCGGCATCCACTAGATTTGCTACCCATTTTATTGCTATGGAAAGCCTAGTACGTTGGAGAACGGAGCTAATTCAAATGTTTTCATCAGAAGAATAGCTTCGTTCGAAATGGGGCAAAGCAACACGTGGTCCGGAGTTTGACATCCCAATTGTAATGAGGGATAATAAATTTTGGGCCAAAGTAGAGAACATATTAAAGGCATATGAACCTTTAGTGAAAGTGTTGCGGCTTGTAGATGCTGATGAAAAGCCAACAATGGGGTACATTTATGAAGCAATTGATGGGGCAAAGCAAGCCATTATAGAAAATTGCCGATATCATGATGATTATATAAAAATTATTGATGCCCGGTGGAACGATCAGCTGCACCATCCATTGCATGCTGCAGGTTATTTTTTAAATCCTGAATTCTACTATCGCAATGCCTCACACCACACTGAAGCAATAGATACGGAATTGCGAGTAGGATTAAGGATAGTGTTGAAAAGAATTTTGAGTGAAGATCATATCGAAGCTATACAAGAGGTAAGCTAATTAAGAAATTTATTTAATCTTTTAATTATATTTTAGATAATTGTATTGATATGGTGTACTTATTTATTTCTAATTTTTTGCATTTCAGATTTCCACTTATACACATAAAAGAGGAACTTTCGCTGACCCTTTTGTACAGCGAGCGATTGGAAAATGTTCACCTGGTAGTTATACTTATATGCAACTGACAATACATAGAAAAGGAACTTTCTACGATTTAAAGATGTCTAATTTTTTTTCTTTTTTTTTTGTATTTCAGCTGATTGGTGGGAGAGTTTTGGAGAGAATACTCCACATCTAAGGAGAGCAGCCATTCGCATCCTTAGTCAAACAACAACATCATCAAATTGTGAAAGGAATTGGAGCACTTTCTCCATGATCCATACGAAGCCCAGGAATCGGATAACCATGAGAAAACTCAACAAATTGGTATACTGCCATTACAATCTCAAGTTGAGGAACATAAATAGAGAGAGAAAGGCAAGGGATGATCCTACTTATTGTCCAATTAATTTGGATCACATATTCAGAGACGATGATCCCTTACTTCCATGGATAGCCGAGACTGAAGATCCATTGTTAGATTCAGATCCGGGCTTTCAGCAAGAAGTACAACGTTTAATTGCTGAAGATGTACAAATGTCAGGGGGACAGCCACCTCAGGGAGAAAGAAGTAGTGGAAGTGCAAGTGCATCTAGAGGGAAGGAACCAGCTCATATTATGTCATCATCTGAAGATAGTAGTTCTACTGTTGCTTCTTCCAGTAGCCATAGTGGAGGTCCTGGAGGAGATGGAGGAGACGGAGGAGACAGCGGGACAGGTGGCACTGCTGAGTCTTATCAATATGATGAAGAAGAAAATGTCATTCCTGTTGAGACCGTAGATGAGTTTCCCGAACAATCAAGAATGGCTCCACAACGTGCTTATCAAAGGCGACGGAAAGTGTCATCACCCGCAGACATAGATGAGCAAGGGAATGTGGGTGGAAGTGGAAATGTAGGAGGGGAACAAACAGCATCTTCAAACCCTATTTATAATGTTCCACTTCCACATTCAGACTACAGGCCGTATCCTCATGAACCATCACAATATTATCAGTATGGTCATGTGCAACAAGAAGAAGAACAATCTTCGGCTTCAGGGTCTTACTCATATGGTGACTATGATGATAGTCAACCTCAATATAGATATCCACCTCGTCCAAGCTCCTTTGATTTCTTCTTTGCAATGCAAGATCCTAATGCTCACCAATATCAAATTCAATTTGGGGAGAATGTGCAATATAATAAGGGCACAAACACAACAAATGATGATGAAGATGATGACACTGATAGCAATGTGATTCCTGGAAGACATTCCCTTTGGTATTAGATTAGAGCTAATCAGCAAGGTATTCCTCCATTACAAAGTCTTTGTTCTTTAAGTAGATTAGTATATTGTTTTTTTATAAAGTTTGAACGTAGTTTATCTTTCATTCTTGAATAAATCTTGATGAAATTTGTTTATAACATTTTTTGTTTAAGCCTTAAGTTACTGTTTAAGTTGACATAACTAAACAATATGATTCCATATGAAAAACATTGATTATTCATATTCTTTTCTATTGATATAGCGATACAGGATCTAATGCAATGAGGGGACCGCTACATACTCATATACTAGTTGCTTTTGCAAAACAAACACATATTCCATCATTTTCCAATATTCTGGATTTTCTGGAATTTTTTCGGATTTTTTTGAAGACTTTTTTAATTCACACCGCTACGCCGCTACGCCTGCCGCAACCGCTATTTGCATCCTTGGCTGGGCCCAGTGGGTTGGTCAACCCATGGTCTGACCTGCATCAATTTTCCCTGGCTTGAAAAAAACTCAACACCGAAGAGTTGCCAACTTAATAAATGCTGGATAGAATTCAACCACAAGTTTGGGGAAATGTCCTCCTGGGTTGAAAATCAATCACAGAAACTTTTGCCTTTTCTTTTGATTCACATTTGCATGACGTGGCTTGGAAGCTTGATGTGGTCTTTTTCTCTATTAAAAGTATGTTGGAAGTGTCTCTTCTGCTGATATATCATTTTTGCTTAGATATGTGACTAGACCTATAGATGCCTCAATTGTTGTCCTGGTACCAACAGGGCACGATCTTTGATTATCCATCGTTGATCCCCAAAGATGAAGTCAATGTAAGGGACTTCAATGATTGGTTCTTCTTTTGATGCTGATAGCAATTGATGCAGTCCCGGATCCCTGATCAAAGTGCAGACCAACCTCTTGAAGGATTGATCAAATCCGCGGATGGATTCAGCCACTAAAACACCCTCATGATGAGAAAAAAGACCATAACTGAGAAAAAAATCTCATAACTCAAATATTATTGATAAAATGCAATCTGTTATTACAATGAAGCCTAATAATCTTTATATAGAAGAGTTGGCTTAATCCCTAAGAAACAAACTTCTTCATATTGGAATAAGACTAAACAAAACAGGAAATCCACTAATATTAATCTTAATAAAATCAAACTATTTATAATGTTCCTAAATAACTAGATGTCTAACTGGGCCTATGGACTGAGCCCAACACATTGGCCGATCCATGGTCTGGCCTACATAAAAAATGAATAAAGGAGAGATGAGAAATGAATACTCAGTCATCATCCTGGTAATTGAAAATTGAGATACTAGGAGAGTAAAGGTCCATTGACATCGCTACTTTATCCTTCACCCTCACCTCTTTAACAAACCCTTGTTGACGTCCATTTGACCATAAATTCCAATGCATTCAATTCCATGCAAACAAACAGGTCCTCGTAGAATTTTGAACCTCGTGAAATCAATTTTCATTAACTTGGTTACAATCATAGTGGGCATGAGGAGCATAGTTATCAGAATCCTACGATTCATATTCCAAATCCTGATTCGTATCCCGATCTAAAGGAAAACAATTGGTATCTATGAAAAAGATCCCATTATAAATGAATCTTAGGATTCATGTGTGAATCTTACAAGTCAATATTTGTTTCATCGAATCTTACAATTCAAATGATTTGGCTAGCAACAATAGATATAACCAATAAGTTGATATTAACAATTTTTTACCTTTTCTTTCTTTCTTTCTTTTAGCATTTTATTTTAACATGTTATTTACTAATTAACAAAACCTCTAAAGAATTTTTTGGCTTGGGGAGATTTTAGAACTGAATAAAGAACATGCATTTAATCAAAGCGTTTGACAGTACGCATGGTGCCTGCCTTATATGCTTTTTTATTATCTCTTTTTTACTTATTTCAATCATCAACACATTCTTAACTTCAAGAGATATCCTCTTGTGTAAGATTAATGGTTTGGATTTTATGTTTTACTTTTATATTTTTATTTAAGGTTAATAAAAATAGATATATGTTGACACCTTCAACTTATTTAACTATTTACACATATCATTTATTATATATTAATATATGTGATAACTCATGATGTTCTTGATTATTCATATGATTGTACAACGAACTTATTTGTCATTATATCTAGACTGTTATAAATGGGAAAATGAATGGTTTTGAATAACTACTCTTTTCTCTTTTCCTTTCATTTTTTATTTTTTATCTCATTTTATTAGAAAATTTTTAAAAAATCCTACAATTCGCAGTACGATTCATGATTCAATCGTACAAACAATTTGCGATTGGGTTCCAATTTTCAAAACTATAATGGAGAGGATTATAATGGATAGAGAATTGGAAATTGTTAAATGCCGGGTAAATGCCAAGGAAATTATTTCAAACTGGGAACCAAAGAAAAAGCTGCACCACAAGTAATTTGTGGCCATCACAAAAATAAAAAAAAAAGATTAGTATGTTTGCAACTATATCTCGTCACCTGCAGTAACTTGAATTTATCAATTATAATTATTACCAACAATGTAGCAGCCTTACAACTGGTCCACAAGGCATGGATGAATATACAAGTCGTGATCTACTAAAGAATCACAATTCATTAATGCCATCTGGAATCTGAAATATGCAAAAGTTGGCATCTTTGAAAGACTAGTACAAAGTCTCAAGTTGCTAACCAATACACGCAAAACACCTAGGCATTAGAAACACGGCAAATTAACTACTCTTAACACGAAGTCATATACAATAGTATGACTATACCAGCTTCTGTCATACCAGAAAACAACAGCTACAACTTGAGGGAGATACCAGATCCAACTAGGACTCATCGTCATCATCTCATCATAACATTGTCCCAATTGGGGTTGGCTACATAAATTTTGTTCCTCTAATTCAATATAGCCTGAGCCAAATCCTCATATGGATTGCATTTCTTCAAATCAATCATTACTAATTCCATTCATGTCCTCTTCATCCTACCCCCGTTCCTCGGTGAGCCATCAACTTGCATCATAAAACTTTTGCTTCATAGAGATGTTGCTAGCTCGTGTTGGAGATGTTCAAACCATCTCAAATAAGTCTCACTTATTTTATCACCTACTAATGCTATCCCTAAAAGCTATTAAATGTGCTCATTTTTTGTTCTATATATCCTAGTTTTACAAGATACCCATCCCAGCATTCTCATCTCTTACAACTCAATCTGTGCATGTGTTGCTTTTCAATTGGCCAACATTTGCTCCATAGGTCGTAGCTAATCTAATCATTGTCTTGTGAAATTTTGCCTTCAATTTCTTGGTATGCGACTATCACAAAGCACACTAGAAGGAAGTCTCCACTTTAACCATCCTACTCATATCTTATGTTTGACACCTTCCTCAATCTCTCTATCCATACGAATTATTGAGGCAAAGTATCTAAATAAATCTCCTTATGGCATCTCTTGAGCTTCAATTCTCATGGTAGGTTGAGCTCCGTACACATCCCCACCGAAGTTGCCATTCATATATTCCATCTTTATATGACTTATTTAAAGCCCTTGGATTCTTAAGGCGCCCATATCTTTCCAAGTTTCGCATTCACGCCATCTCTCAATTTATCCACCAACACTTTATTATCTGCAAGCAACACAGACCAAGGTACCTCTTCTTAAATAATGAGAGGTTAACTTATACATAATTGGGGCATAGGGATAAGGGTTATAGCCTTCCATGTATTCATTCTTGCTAAAACTTTCATCAATTTTGCTAACCAAATGTGTCCTGCTAACTAAGAGTACAAAGCCATTAACATATGCATGCTTCTTCCTGCTTAATCATCAATAAACATTTGTATAATTAAGCATATCCCCGTCATATTTTTTTTTCTCATTTTTGAAGAAAAATGGTGCTTTCATAACACTATAAGAGCAGCAAAAGGAAAGCACAACAATGCCCCATTAAGCATATAGCTTTTTTATATTGATATATTTGATTGCTTTGTAGGGAAGGTTCCTTCATCTCATCCTGGGTTGCCTACATGAAGGAAAAGCTTCCAAAGGTCTTTGGAATACAGTAGTGCAACAAGTGGAGCAAGCTTTGTCCATTTGGAAATCAAAATATATTTCTTTCGATGGGTGAAAAACTCTCATAAATGTTGCTTTGTCTAACCTTCCTATATATTGTCTATTTCAACTGCCTCATGTCTATGTCAAAGTGCCTTGAGAGGTTGTAACTTGTGACAGGAATTTTTGTAGCAAGGCATGGAAGAAAAGATTTAAGTACGAAAAAAAAAAAAAAAAAAACTCATTGATCAGCATACAATGTATCTCCCAAAAGATAAAATTGGCCCTCAAATCAGGCCCCTTGGTCAGCTCAATGATGAACTTATTGGAAAAGGAAGGGTGGGGGGCACTGCTGAAGGTCTTTATAAACAAATTTTCCTTTTGCAAAGGCTCCCAAGGAGACTGCCAGTTGGTATGATACAATGAAGGCAAGGGAGGATTCAATAAGCACATCCTTCAATGTGTGCACCAAGAAGACAGTATTTATTTCTAGTCAAATGTGTGGGGCAGGGGTGTGTGTGTTGTTGTGGGGGGGGGGGGGGGGGGGGGGGCGGGCGCGGTGTACCCCTTCAAGCTCCCAAAGATATATATCAACGAGTAGTTAACAAGGAAGCACTTGTCCATCAGTACCTTCAAGAACACGGCAGCTCAGCGAAATGGCCACCCATTTAAGGTGGGACCCAACTCAAGAAGGGATGGATCAGAGAAACACTGCTTTTTATGCTAAGCAATGTGTATATCCCATGCACGAAGATGGCATAAGACCCTAGCCTGGCACTTGGAGATGTATATTCTCAGTCAAATCCTTTTTCTGGCTGACAAGTGCACAGAGTGATGGTGGTTTTGAATCAGCATAGTTTTGGAGAATCAAATTACCTCCAAAGGCGATTTCATCTTCATGGTTGACCCTTGATGGACAACTCCATAAAAGGTAGGCCATAGTGACAAAGGTTGCTCAGTTTTCCTAGAGGACAAGGGTCACGGGATGCTCATCAATGACTGTAGATCATAAGGTGGAATAGGAACTCTGCCCTAAACTTTGTAACTGGTTTCGAATGAGTTTGGTCCTTCACAAGGACTTCTTAGCCCATTTTCAAGGCTGGCAGTTAGGTTGTCAGATTCGTTAGTGGCAATGTGCTAGCTTTTGCTATGCAGAAAATAAAGTGATGAATATGTGTCCCACATCACTGTGTTTTGGCCTTTTGGTATCATGCTATCTCGTGTGCAATGATGACCAAGCCATTCCTAGCATTTTCAGTCGCAATGATTGATAGAAACTGGAACAAGGTAATTCACGATTATAACCCTCACTGGCCAGATTCACCTGGATGGTCCCCTCACCAGGTTGGGTTTCTTTAAGCTTAATTCTGATGCAAATGCTGAAGGAAACCCTAGGCCATATAGGTTGGCAAAAAGATTTGCCAATCCGACTATGGGATTCAAACATTCAAAGGTATTTCTCTAATTCATCGAGTATCTGAAACATAAATGACACAGAGTTGCTAGATATTGTCACAGGGGTTAGTGAAGCTGTTGGTCTCCAGTTATGCCCCCTCATTGTGGAAGGCAACTCCATAGCTGCAATCGGATTGGCTGTTAGAAGAGGTGAGGCTCCCAGGAGGGTTCAAAGCCTAATTGATTAGTTAAAGCATATTACCAAAGACCAGAAAGTATCCTTTGTGCACATGCCCTCTGAACTAATTGGCTCGGTTCTTAATGTACCTTTTTCATTATTGTGAATTGCAGTGGTTGTGGGATTGGCCATCTCCAACTTTTTCTAGCTTCCTTTGTTCTCTAACAAAATAAAATTGTAGGGGACTGGAGGGTTGGCCTGGTGGATGGGCCACCCGTGACCCACCAGGGATTGATCCCTGGTGGGTGCCCTATTCTTTACACTCCCAGCCACTAGGCCAAGTCAGCAAAAAATATTTTTTTAATAAAATAAAATAATAATAAAATGAAATTGTTGTTACCATCCTTAAAAAAATGCCCATAAAGCTAATGGACATGCTATGAAAACCATGGGTAAGAGTAATGGAGCAAAGACTTCGCCAAGAGACTACGATATATGAAAATCCGTTTGATCTCACACCAGGGAGGTCTGTGAAAGCTATCTTCCCACTAACGGAATTAATGGAAAAATACCAAGAAGAAAGGAAAAATCTTCATATGGTCTTCATAGAAAGCCTATAACAAGGTACCTAGAGATTTGACATGGTAAGTTTCAAATGAAAGGAATGTCCCAAGAGATTATATTGACATAATTAAAAACATGGATGGGGAAACAATAATAATTGCGCGGACTACTCTTGGAGAGACAAGTGAGTTTCCAGTCACCATAGATTTGAATCAAGGGTCAACTTTAAGCCCTTATATTTTTACAATGATTATGGACAAGCTAACTGCTCAAATTCGAGAAAAGGTGCCTTGGTGTATGGTGTTTGCAGATGATATATTGTTCAGTAAATAAATCAAGATATGGTGTGAATGAAAAACTTCATTGTTACTTCTTCCTTTCCAACTTCAATGTTTCCATGCTAGCATTTTTGACGTTCTGTTGGTGGTCAAAAAATTATTTCCACTGTCTATCCATCAACCTCAAACCTAAAGCACTGAGAACTAGTGTTTTCTTAAAAAGCCCAAAATCTCACATGATAATCATAACCAGCCAACATAGATAAGCAAAAACTTCCCCAAAGGATCCTAAACACCTGTGATGGACTTGGCAGTTCTCCCATAAATTTTGACAACTCAACAAGAATCAAAATGAGTTTGCCAATCACGAAGATAGTTGACTTTGAATGAATCCTAATACCTCCAAAAATAAATAATGCACTGGTTGGGAGTTGAGACCCATACATTTAGCCAGATGATTCATCATCATCATCATTTTCTAATCAGTGACGAAAGATTCTACTAAGAAAATAAGTACATATAGATGGTGCGGAGCACTATGCCAAACCATGGGTAAAAAAATCCAAATAGAACACCAGAATCCTTTCAATCCCCAGTTGAACCAAGGTGTCTGCCACCTCACTAGCTTCCCTACTTACATGATGAAAAACAGCATTTATAGAGGAAGACAAAGCTATAATTTCATTCAATATAATCTCCAAGGAACCGCTCTAGGCAAAATGAGCATCTACCCATAGCATTATGAAGGACAACCCCGATTCCTGCTAGCCCTAGCTTCCCTCAGGCTGCTCCATTGAAATTAAACTCGAAGGCATCGCTTGACCTTTCTTCTTGCACAACCCATGCACACCTCCCAATTATGCATGATATCCACACCTTCAAGCACTCACGATTCATAATTGAGCCCAGATGTCCACGCTGAGCCTTACAAGATAAAGGATATCCTTTGCTGAAATTTCCGGAGTCGAAATTCTGATTGTTTCTTCTTTTTACAAATGGACCGTTGCTTTCTTTTTACAAATAAACCTGGAGAAGGTGGACAAAAGAACATCCACAAAATCAAGCTGCAACCATAGAACAGACCTGCTACCCAAGCACCAGAGACCTCCTCCATGGATTCTAGCTGTAACCAAGAGACACAACAAAGCTTAAGAAGACTCCTAAATATACAAGAATATGACTCCATATACCTTTTTCTTAAGATTGTTTACCATGCTCTATCACTTTCACCAACCAGCGAAACAACACAGCTCTCAAAGGTGCCAAGCCAGTCCACACCTGCTCTCACAAGAAAAGGAGGAGAACCAGGAACCTTGACCTTCCAAAAACATTTGGAAGAAAACTTCCCAGAAGGGCAACGATTTCCAACCAAAACCAGAGCTCGCGCACAGCCACACTTCTACAAGTAAAAACGTTAACCCAATGCTCCACACCCAAAAAAAATGGGGACTGAACACGTAGCAATATCCCGACCTACAAACTCAGTCAAAGCACTCCTCAACAAATTCCCTCAAGTTATCACCCACCCACTTATGACAATCATTTACCAAATACGATTTATATGACAAAAACAACCTAAATAAAGGAACTAGAACATGATTCTATCCCCAACCCCCCAGCCCCAGGCAGCACCACAACCCAGCATCCACGCACACGCACTATGTAGAAATGACACAGAAGCAACCCGAATTTATATACCTAGGAAGATACTCCAAAACCAAATGCCTCCTAGCTTCTTAGCATCAAGGATTCTCATCCACAACACTCTCTTTCTCCCTGAATCTCCATTCTCCACCACCATTTGTTCGCAATGGCTGATTTCTTTCCATCAAATATTCCTAAGCCAAAGCCACTGGCAGACATGTAATAGGCTAGAGGATTAGAATACATCACCTTTATGAGAGTAACCTGGTGGCAGAGGATGAGTACTTTCTTTTGATAAAGGCTCAAACTTCTCAATAAATGGGCCACTGGGTTTTGTCTAAGAATAGCCTCCAACAACAACAAAATCAAACATTTAATAGGTAGCTTTCCAGCCTAGAATACACCCCATTAGCCAAAGAGTGAATCTTATCCTCCAAGCAGTCCACCATCATACAGAGACAAATTAACACTTGGACCAAAAAATACCTCAATGCATCTAAAGATCCATTTCAGCACTATCACCTCCTCATGTTAAATTAAATAGGATTTCATTGTCTGCAAGTTGCAAATGCAAAAATAGCACACTCCCATGACTCACCTCAAATCTGCTAATGACTATGATGTACGGATACTTCAAAATGGACAACGTATCATGTTGTATTGTATCCGATACTTTACTTTTTATGTGTAAATCGCATGTCCATGCCGTGTCCATGGCTCACTGCCGTATTCACGCCGTATCTGGGCATCATAGGATAATGAGCCTTAGCTCCTTCTAGACTTCAACAGGATTGCACCCATTATCTCTTCGACAATAATAAATAGGAACCAAGGTACTAGGACACCCCACCTGAGACCCTTGGCAGCTTTAAAATGTCAGCTACAAAGGTAAATAGGAATGGAAATAATGGGACACCTTACGTAAGACCCTTGGAGGCCTTAATACAATGGTAAATAGGAACAGGGACAATGGGACACCCTATCTAAGACCCCTGGAGGATTTAAATTACTTCAAAGGAGACCCATTCACAATTCGTAACGCACATGATGAGCACTTCTAGATTCATCTTCTCCACGTACTCCCCAACATATAATCAACACCATGGTTTAAAAAATCCCTCAGACTCGGGCATGCTGAGTTAGGTTGATGGTGACTCAAACTCCACTCGTTCACTAATGTTGAAATAAAGTAAGAAACTGAGTTGACTAGGACTTAGCCATGACCAAGTCAGGTCGATAGTGATTAGTGACTCAAACTCCACGTGGTCACTTATGTTGAAATAAAGTAAAAAAGACAAAAAAGAAAACAAAAGGGTGTTTATTTTTGTAAAGTTTATTTAAAAAGAGTGGGGAGAGAATAGTATAAGACTTGCAAAAAGGGGAAAGGGCTTCGATCTTTCTTTCTGAAAAAGGAGAGACAGAGAGAGAGAGAGAGGTCAAGATGACAAAAGGGGCCTTCATCTCCATCAATTCATCTATCTCAGATCTGAGGGCTCTTTTGATTTGTTAATTTTAATTACTCAGAAATCGTTTGGAACGCAGCTACTTGGGTTTCAAGTTTCAATCATTCTCACCAATGGCGAGAGAGAGAGAGAGAGGAAGGGGGGGTGTTGGAGACATGTTCCTGTTCTGCATTGCTGCTTCTCATACAGCTACTGCTCCTACTGCTGAATCTACTCTGCACTGCTATTGCTACAGCTTTGATGCCCAAGTCTGTATGCTGTGCAGGGAGCCTGGTACACTGCACTAATTCTCTCTTCTTCTTTTTTTTTCCCCTTTTCTCTGCTCACAGTCTTAGCCGACTCAGGCAACCCACTTGCACATCACTTTCTTCCTCTCCTTTTCCACCTCACCTGCACTCAACTGGGGCTCGGGCAAGGGATAAGCTTCCTTTTTTGTTTTTTATTTTTTCATATTTTTTTCCAGTTTTTTGGGCATGGCAGTGGATGTACCTGACTCTGCCGAGTCCCATGAGACTCACCTAAGTCGGGTCCTGATGCTTAAAAGGGGGAAAGCTACACTAATCTTTTACAAACATCAGAAGTCTCATTAACAAAGATCTAATAAAGAAGTTTTTGGTGGCTTATCTATCATCATAAACCAATTAAACATATAGCTTACTAGCTTCTAGTGCCCATAAGATCAGCCCCACAAGCATGGAACCTTCCAGGAAAACCTACCCATCATAAGCCTCAATTATCTTTCCAGATTCAAAAATTTGACCAAAACTGCACACTACCATGATAGAAGTGGAGTTAACAAAGAAGACAGCTTTAAATAGGGGTGTCGTGGAAGAGTAGAATAGACAAAACCCACTCTAAATACAATGGTTATGCTGAGGTATTTGATGTAGAATCAGTGATTGGCACCAAGAGTTTCAGAATACACTCATATACATAGCTCACCTTAATGAGAATGAAGCTGGCATTAAAGATATCATGACCATAGCTTTTATAGAAGCTATCAAACTGGAACTCACCAAACCGACCAAACCGACCGCAGACAGCTGGGACAACGTACAACAATGAAGATAGAAAACAGTAGAAAAATATAATAAATACTATTCCCAACATTTTAAATGACAATATGACTTTGTTATGGTTCATTCATTTCAAAGTGTTCTAGTTTTCCCATATTCTTTCGAATGCAAATCTTAAGGACTAAGATGGAGAAATAGAATTTATGTAGTCAACTCCAACATAGTCAGGGCAAGACTTTGGTGATGGTGATGGTGATGGTGATGGTGATTCTTTGAATCCAAATGTTTAAAGTACCCTCCAACTTCTATTTAACAATTAGCATACCAATTTT
The DNA here is from genome assembly GCA_037013555.1 of Sextonia rubra. Taxonomy (NCBI): domain Eukaryota; kingdom Viridiplantae; phylum Streptophyta; class Magnoliopsida; order Laurales; family Lauraceae; genus Sextonia; species Sextonia rubra. Next base: position 15,583,523 of record JASUAD010000003.1, read on the forward strand.
ACACAGTATACAATGTCAAGATAAAGACAAACATGCAATGCAAGTTCAGCACAATGTTGTCCAAACACAAATGAAGACAATAACAACTTAATACGTTAGTGCACCACACTCATAATTAGCAAATCAACGAACCGACATCTTTCCATCCAAGTTTACTTCTAGGCTAACTTTAAATTTAAAACATCAAAGGGAAATAGTTGTGTAAAGTAACTTACTTGTATGCTTGCCACAACTGCCCATATTCAACTGCAAGATCTGTACTGTTCTGCTCTGAGAGGATAACAACAGTCTTGAATATCCGGCCATAAAGCAATCTCCACTCTAGAGCAGTGCGTTCCACTGGCCTGCTGCAGTACATGACAAGCACTACATTCCCAAAGTTCTTCCTCCACCGAATAAGGTTCCCAATCTCATAATTCACTGTTCCAGTTTCCTCGACACCAAGATGCACTGACGGTAGTTTCCGAGGGATGAACTCCCTCCGATCTCCATGACCAATAGTAGCCCGGGGCCAATCCAGTTCCAAGGCCATCAACCTCGGCTGCTGGTACCCAACAGCAAGCAAGTCCTGAAGCCAATCTGCAGTGAACTTCACATCGAGCCCAGTCCAAAACCCTTCCTCCGCCATCGTATAGCTCAAATGCAGTATCTTCTCGAACAATGTGGTCTTGCTGGAGCGCCACGACACCAAGAACTTGATCAGGCGCCCCACATTCACATGGAGATCCTTCTCATCCGAGAAGGGGTAAGCCTCAATCCTATCGTATCGATGAATGGTGGGCGGATAAACAACCACAAACCCTCCAATCTCCCACAAAATCCTCTGCGCCCAGTACCCCCTCAGCACATCAGAAGCCATCCTGCTGACCGAAACCGGGAGCATCAGGCCCCAAAACGCCGACGAATGGAAAATCGTATTGAACGAGTTCACGGGCACCATCATCCCCTGCGGGAGGGCAACTTTGGGCGCCTCCTCATCGAACCGGATATCAAACGCCTCCAACCCAGATTTTCTAGTGAAGTAGAACACGGAATCCACATCCGGGAGGCCGTTGGACAGCCCCTGCTGGATGAATTGCTTCCCATTATAGATCTCGGTATAGAATTCCTCATGCGAGACCTCCCCCACATTCTCCAGCGGGAGGCCCCGCGGCCAGACCGACCGCTGCCCGAAGTGGACATAGGGGTTGACAACCGTCCGATTGGGATTCTCATGGCTGTATTGCAGAATCGGCTCTCTCCTCGCCCCCTCCCCAACCAGGTCGAGATCGAAGTGCCGACCCAGATCGTCCCCGATCACTTCCCCCCTATCGTCAGCATCAAAGATCTTCTTCGCGCCGTGCTGGATCGCGAAGAGATACCCGACGCTCTTCCTAACATACGAATTGTAGGGCAGATGGTCCACAATTCGAAACCCTAGATTCGCCTGATCATCCAAAGACAGAAAGATTGCGCCCTTAAGGCTCCAATCAGGAGGGGTTTGGGAGTTACCTACGGCGAGGAGCTGCCAGCCCTTCATCTTGGAGATGCGGCGGAGGGAGTCGGAGGGGTGGCCGGAGGCGGACACGACGATCCACCGCTCCGACCGGAAGGCGGCGTAGGCGGAGGACCGGTCGACGATGGCGGGGACGGACCTCAGGGAGATCTGCGGGTAGGGGATGGATTCGCGGATGGCCTCAGACTTGGACTCGAGGCAGAGGAGGGCGGCGGTGTCGCCGACGTTGCGGAGGAGGAAGACGGCGGCGACGGTGGCGACGAGGAGGCCGACGGCGACGATCTTGTAGAGGTTGTCGGAGAACCAGGCGGAGAAGTCGAGGGACTTGGAGTGGGAGAAGCCGCGGAGCGAGGGCTTCGCGGCGGGTTTTGGGGCGGCGCGGTCTTGGACCAGCATTTTTGGAGCGGACGTGACGGACCACCGAATTAAAGTGCTCCTCCTTCTTCTCCTTCTTCTTCTTCTTTGGGATTTCGGTTTTGGAGTGCGTCTGCCACTGCTATGAGTGGGGTCGCTTCAGATGTGTTGTTCTGTGCTTCTGCAATGGATTTTTGCTGCCGACACAAGACTTCTTTTCTCCTAATCTTTCTGGTTATGATTCCTTCTTGTGTTGTTTTCTTCTTTAAAATGGTGTAACTACCATACGTAAAGTAGTTGGTGGATTTGGCCGCTGCTGCTGATGAGGTGTTTTTGCTTGCATTGCAGGAAGAGAAGAGGGCGCCACTGCCAGATCTGGTGCGCCGTTGGCTTTAGTCAATGGTTTAAGACTGAACCAGTAGAGGAAACTGGGTGATATTAACGAGATTATACTGGCCGGCCTTGATGATGATGGGCCCAGGTTGAATTTTATCAAGATCATATATGAGGACACTATTTGGCATGTTTGGTTGGGAACATTTGGGCATACCATGGGTGGAGAAACTGAAGAATTCCAAATCCTATTCCCCACTTCCAAAAAAGATATTGATAAGATAGTATTCCAAATTCCAAACTTAAGAGGGCCAAAAGTAATTTTTCACTTGACTAGATCGATAGATTCTCATCCTCAAAACCCCATTAAAGAGGGAATTTGGAAATTTTAGAGACAACCTCTGTTACAGTATCAGGATTCTCGGTGGGAGGAATTTCTTTGAGCAATGCTGTCTATCCAACATGGGTAAAAAACTTTGTCAAGATTTCTGATTTTGTAAGGTTGGAAGGTTGAAGATTTATCATTGTAGGAGAAAACTCAAGTCTGATTATAAATACTTGAAATTTTGGGTTTTTAGAAGGCGTTTGTGCAATGGGGTTTTTCACATAAAGGAATGTCGCCCTTCTTTTTATTTGTTTTTTTTTTTTTTTTTTTGGCTTGATTCAATGACGAAAATGAAGGGGGGAATGACCATTTTTTATTAGTTTTTTATATTATTTTTCATCACAATTGAAAAGGGAGCACCCCAAGCACTATTAGTTTTTTATATTATTTTTCATCACAATTGGAAAGGAAGCACCCCAAGCACTGCACCTACACGCCAATAGGTCTGACAGTTCTCCATAAAATTTAAAAATTCTCATCTATATATCTATATGTAGCACCAATAAGTTTTCAATGAGAAATTTCTATTTTAAGGGTAATGAGAAATTCTCAAATTTACATATTCCTGACCTGTTGCAAAACTTATAAAACCTTTTATAAGGCCCCCACAGGATGGATATCGATGACGTGAATTCAACGCAATGAGTCTCCAAGATTTTGAGTTGATATTAGAAACTTACAAAATAGCGAAGTTTTTGTGCTTAGAAAAGATTAGTACAATTATCAAGTTTTCTCAATAATTTGATTATGGATTGCAAATGAGTAACCGATTCTCTAATTACGTGGAGGTTTCAACACATTAAAAATCTGGTTTAGACCTATTTTAGATTTCGATTCATAAATGAGTCTCGGTCCGAAACCCAATTTAGGTTTTGATTATTAAAGGGGTCCAAATCTAGGTCCATATGGATTCTAATTCGCAGACTCAGGAGCCAGCATGAGAGCATTTAATATTACAGATTGTAGCTCAACATTAACTTTGGTTTGATATTTTATATTTAATCTTAAAAGGAGTAGACTTGTTGTATGGTTATAAGTTAAACGATACCATTATTTTAAGCATAAGAATGAGAAAGTTCAAAAAAGCTAGAGCCAATTTTGAACTGAACTTGGATCCTCTTACTGGAGTCAGCCGGTCTATAACCAACAACCGAGTTAAAATCGGTTCCGAAACCGTCATTTAGAAATAAATCAAAAACCAACCCGTTTGTAACCCTATCTAGACCCATCCTTCACTTCTATAATGTGTTTTTGTCATCTTGCCTAAACTTGTCACCAGCATGCATTAATTAAAATGGAGAGTACAAAACTTTAGAGCTTTCAAATTGTTAGAAAGTGAATTTCTTCTAAATACTGTTGTCTACTTTTTGCTTTTTACAAATGACACTTACCATTAATTTGGCAAAATCAATGAGTCTCTTTAGCCTTTCAGTTTGATTGGGTCTAAATGGATGAAAACGACGACAGATCTAACTTTGTTTGAATAAGAGAAACATGAGACAATCTTAGTTTGACTTAGAGAAACGTGAGACACCCCACTGAGGAAAGGAGTCTGTCACTCATGCCGCGCTCACTCCATGGATTGATCCCTATGATGGGTTTATGGTACCATTCATCTAATTAAGTATATAAAAAAATCAAATAAAAATCATTGGTTTAGATGAACCTTGAAGAGCAACGTAGTCTTTGCAATAGCACCCTAAATAATCTCATCTAGGTTAAATCTAACTATTTAAATTCATGGCTCTTTTTAGGCTTGTTTGTTTATATGGAAACTAAATACATGAGAATTTATAGTCAAATAGGCTCCAACAAAAACTATTAAAGAGGTGACAAGAAGGACATTAGGTGGATATACATATGCAATTCTCACCTTAAATTTAAATTACTAGGATGGTAGTTGGATATTTATTTTCATTATTTTCCAATCTTACTTTTCACAAGAGCATTATAATCAATGGTTAAATTGTTACTCACACTTAAATTGTTTCAGCAGTTGCTTGATGTCTCCTCTCCTAAAACTTTTAAATTTCAGATTATACAGAAATACTACTGTATGCGGAATTCATAAGGAAATGAACATGTGTCAAGAAACTGGAGGCGTTTGTCGCACGACTGTTTGTCCAAAATCGAATTCATATCCCATTGTGTGGCAAAACAAAAGGTAGATGATTGGAGATCTCATTATGGATTATAGGTGGCCCCCACACAGGTAGTTACCATGATCGGGACGTACCCCATGTAGAGCCCACCCTTGTAAATCATGAAGAGATAGATACCCCTCCTAACCTAGTGAGTTTTAGCCTGCATTCTTGTAGGGTCCCATTCCAAGTTGGCAACTTCGATGGTAGTGAAAATTTGCTGCCAAGTATGTCTCCTCTTCTGTCGATTGCTACAATGCCAGTGTTCTTGTCTTCAACAAGGCTTTACACTTCTACCAAAAAAACAAAAAAGCAAGGCTTTAGACAACTTGTGGATGCAAATCCACAAGTGTACAACCAACGGCTGTTCATCTACTGAGACTCGTCTCTTTGTCCCTTGGATCCGATGGCTGATGCCAGTCGTCTAAGTCAGTGTATTCAGCAGGAAGACCACAGTGTAGAAAAAATAGAACTTGGGAAAGTGGCTTGCCACCTCATTTACCGCTTTGATGATGAAGAATGAGCCAGGTTGGCACTGATAGCATTTTTTGTTGTTGTGGTTATGAATGTGTTGTTGATGGATCCTTACCAACCGTGTGATAAGCATGGCCCACCTTTGATCAAGTGGTGTGGGGAGAAGAATGACCGTATGGGTCCACCCAAACCTGGCATTCTAATTATAATGAGTTTAAAATTAACAAAGATAATAATAATAACTCACAAGGAACAAGAAGTTTCAGTCCTAACCTTGAATTTCCAATTTGGAGACATGCGTCAGGCAGCTTCGCATAGATTTTTTTTTTAATTTACGGCACTCCATTGTTTGGTAATGATAATGTAAATTGAAGCACCAATAAATGATAAAAAAAAAGTTAAATTCATTTAAGATGGTTTGAATATATTCAATGTAGGATAAAAACAACAGCAATGAAAAAACGTTTTGCTATGCTTGCCAATGGCCCGCCCTAAAAAAGAAGTAGGGCATAGAGGTCGTGATTGAAAGTAGTAACAATAAATCCGAATAAATGTGGCATATCTAAAGATTTGGCTTAAGATAAAGCGATATGGATAAGCAAATAGGATAAATCAAAATAGAGTTATATAATTTATATAGCAAACCTTAAGTTATAAGTTGGGACAAAGCTTTGATGATAACAATGATTGAAGCACTATAACCTTTATTTAAAAAATATTAAATTGATTTCATAATAATTTTTTGAGAATCTTATGAATTAGCAGCCCTTTCGAACTTGATTACCACAAGCTAATGAGAGAAGACACGCACCAAAAAAAAAATGTCAATACATACTAGAGTACCTTAACTGCAATTCTTTCCGTCTTATGCCTGACCTGTAATATTGTGGCCACATACGTATCCCTTTTACTGCTTCTTGCTCTGACATTTTAAGAAACCATGTCAAGGCACCCTAGTAACATCTTTATTTATTTTGCTATTAGCCCATTGAAATCAAGGTACTAATTCAAAAAATCCCTAATTTTTTAATGTTTAGAACAGCTTAGAATTATTATTTAGAGAAATTATACCAAAAAAATGTGACTACTACATAATTTTGATACTTTGACAAATTAAGAGAAGTTCTTTCGTAACTTTTAATAGCCTGCTACACCTGTTGTAACATTCATAACTAGTTATATTTGCCTTTCACTGGATTGGACAAATTTAATTATCTTTATGGCTTGGATTTCCAAGAATTACTGAACGATTTTTTTTTATCAAGAAGTATTTAGGGGGTGAGTATTAGATGAGACCACTACTTTTCTAGGATTTGTTTAATTATGATAAGGGTGACTGATCATTTTCAATTATATGGTAGCTCAAATAAAAATCATGGGTCCGCAACTGGGAGGTGACGTCAAATAGTAGTAAACCCCAAGTATAGGCACGTAGGTGCGATCACACCCGTCAAACTCCAGTGCACTTTTAAAACCAATATAAATATTTTGAGTTCACTTTAAACAATCCAATAAAACCATTGCCCACCTTTAAAATCCACATAAAATTGTTGATTTGCTTAAAAACCAGTGATCTATTAGGATTTTCACCTCCCAAATGAAAATTTTAGATCCATTGGCATCAAATGCACCTCTCAATAACATAGCCATGTGCCCACTTGTTGGAAATGGTGGAATAGGTCAACATACACCTCGCAATGCGATGGAGATCGCTTAATGAGGAAGGCAAGGGTTCTGAGTCATCTGTATTGGAAGTAGACGCTACGTCTCCATCCATCCACATTACCATAACTAATGTTAGTTGGGATGGAACTCTTGCAACATAATTTAGTTCTTAGATATAAATCTACATAGGCATATTCAAGTACGTAAGATGTCAGAGAATATTGTTTTGTTTTTAATCTTTGAGAATATTGGTTGGTGGATTTGGAAAAGAAAATTCATAATATGAGGGGCTGATAGGTTTATGGAAATAGATGTGGGGTCAAATTGAAAATGAAAAAGGTGGACTTCATATGTTACCATGCCCGGCCTCGGCCTTGAATAAGCCACATGTTAAAAGACCCAAGGTAACCTTAAGGTGTAGCTCATTAGTTGACTTAGGACTACAATTTGCTCCTGAAGGTAGTTGGTTCGATCTGTACTGTTACACTAGGGCTATAAAAGATTTACCTGACTCTCCCTGAGCCCGAATGTATTATTCTAGTCCAAAGGGCTGCGACACCCTCTATTTGAAAAAAAAAGGAAAAAAGAAAACAAAACTCAAGGTGCTTCCTCTTTTTTTTTTTTTTTTTTAAAAGGTAGGGCAGCACCTTTGGCTAGATAGAGATCTATTATTTGATTCTACTTTTGATGAAAAACCATTCCGCGAAAGAAGAGTAGCTTGCCACAAATTGTTTTATGCAACTCAAACAGCGCTCTAATTAATTACATCTCTATCGTTTGACTTCTCAAACTATCAGATTGATAAAAGATGACTTGTTGTAAGATTTCAATATTTGAGTTAAAATATAAGGAAATTAAAATGCCTAAAATAAGCTTGACTGATTTCATATAAAATAAATTATACTGAATGTAAAATATTAAGCCACCGAATTGGTTGAAGGGGTTTAGATACGTAGTTCACCCCTAACCAAATCCATTTAAATAGGTCACGTGGGTTGAGTGGGTTGACACTAACTCAACCCATTTTTAATGTAGCTGAGGTTTTCCTGATCCAATGTGGTCTACCCACAAAATACTGCAGGTGAGTTTTGTTGATTGTGTTTGAATTAGGTTAGCGGATGAGGTCAAATTTTGTTACCCCCTTGTCGACGTATAAAATCACATGCCAACCCCAAACCCAACAAACCTGCTACTAAAACTGCAGGTTTTATGAGATTGGTTCCTTCACTTTCATATTTAGCACCCTTCCCTTTTTTATTCTTAATGGGCTTTTTCTTAGTATTACTTTTAAAAAAGTAAGAGTCCTGTTTGACATTATTCCTATGTTGATCAAGTTGTGTTGAGAGCCTGAGGTTATGCTGTGTAAAACTTATTTAGTAACATTTTATTAAAAATTTCTATCGAAAATATGCTGCATGACACTCATTTGGTCATCATTAGAGTGCCTCTCTTAGCTAATGTTTTACCGACCACATGATCTTAACCAATGAACCTTAGCTCCATAGATAGTTCTAACACACACATAAAAAAAAAAGGAAAAGAAAAAAAAGAAAAAAAAATGAAAAAAAGGGAAAATCTAGAAGTATCAAGTGCAATTAGATTTCTCATTGGCGCACTTGTACTCTTGTTTACAGCCATCCAATTAATGACCAATGGGCTATGATTAAGAAGTTTGACCATTGAAAGAGTTGAACTATCTTTTAGCTTTCGTATGTTCACAGCTACTGTAAGACCACCACAACAGTGATGGCTCACATGGCTGTTCCGGCAACACCAGTGTACAAGGGACTCAGTTAAGAACAGTGACACCATTTGTAAATGCTACAGCAACCTTGAAACAATGAAAAACCTTGCTTGAATCATCTACCCCAAACTTCCTTATTGTCTCAGTCAACCACCACACTTCCTAAAACCCACGACTAGGGTTGTAAATGGATACCCGATTCTCCGATTACCCGGAGGTTCCGGCCCGCTAAAAACCGGGTATGGGTCCTATTTTTGGAACCGATTTTTAAATGGGTCCGGTTTTAAGTCCTTTTTTTGGGCCCGTTTTCTAAATGGCTCCGGTTCCGGTTCCAACAGGTCTTAGACCTGTGGACCCGAGACCCGACCCATAAAGTCACTTATATATATATATGTAGAACATACGATGGTCATAGATGGGAATGCGATCAATCAAATTATTTGCAGATGTTTGAGTTGTTTCGTTAATTTTATTCCAATCTCTTAAGTAGATTTTCATGAGGTAATTAAGTGAGGCCACTTAAGTATGAACCGAAACCCGTCCAAACCCGGAACTGGAACTTGGTCCAGACCCGGAACCAGAACCGGGTCCAGACAGTTCTGGTTCCGGTTCCGGATCCAATAAATTAGAACTGTAGCGGTTCTGGATCCGGGTCCAGGTCCAGACCTAGCATAACGGTTCCGGGTCCGGGTCCACCATGGACCCGGCCTGGAACCGACCCGTTTACAACCCTACCCACGACACCCACTTCGACTCATTTAGACTCCCAGACCAATTCCTCAGTCGACCCATTTCACATGTTCAACCTGCAGTCAAGCCCAACCGATGTGGCTTTCCCATTCCTCATCTTAAGGAAATTATGATATAAAATTCACAAACAGCAACACCGAAAGCACCGTGGTTATGTGTGCAAAGATTTTTTTTTTTTTTTTTTTGGGAAATATCTTGTGACGCTAATTTTTTTTAACTATATGAAAACGTTCCTCATATCTCATTCCACCGAGCCACAATCACAGAAATTGTTTGAAAGAATCCAACTTAATTAAAAAAAAGTGATAAGAAGTACCAAATGCGTTTTCTACTTTGGCATCCGTGGAAACTTTGGAACACCCCAGTGGCACCATGAATTTTGGTTTCTAGGAATGGTTAATTACTTTATATTGTGGGCCGTTTAAAAAAAGGAGCAAGTTACTCTCGAGTCATTGGTTGTTAAGCACAACCTGCCTTGTTAATTGGTGGGATCTACTGATCCCACTTAATCAAGGGGTGAATATTGATCACCTCATTGCAAAAATACCTCCTTCAGTAGATCAATTTAATAATTGTTAACGCGTCAGGTGAGCTTGTAATTGGTAACTAGATTTAAAAATGGCTCTTTAAAAAAAAATAATAAAACTGGGCCGAACACAAGTTGGATATTAACTCTAGACCCTCCTATCAACCAGATCATATTATAGTCTATCTTTTGAAAATTTGTACTGCCCAATATAAATGCCTATTATTGACAAAGGATTGATCTCTTTTTACCAAAAGCAAAAAAGAGAGCACCATAAAATTGGATCATATGATAAATGCCATAAGATTGTATAGATGATGGTATTAATCAAATCATTAATTTGATTGACGAACCAAATATTTTGGAAAGTTCCAAATATAAGAAAGGTTCCATTTTAAACAATTTTTTAATAGCTATGGACGTGCCACTTTCAGTGGCACAAGGAGACCCAAGTCACACACATGAATGGTTACCTGCCAAGTCAGACCAGCTTTCTCCCAAATGAAATCTAGCAATCCCACAAAAGGATTCTGAGAATCTGGTCCTATTCCAGATTTGGCGCACTACTAATGGTAGAAGTGTAGAGAGAGGCGCTCCGCATGCGTAAAAAGAGTCTTCTGAATAAAGTCTGATACTTTGGTAGTGTGTGCGTGAGAGAGAGAGAGAGAGAGAGAGAGAGATGAGTGGGAAGCAGACGAAGGTGGTGTGCGTGACAGGTGGGTCTGGGTACATCGCTTCATGGCTAGTCAAGCTTCTTCTCTCTCGTGGCTACACTGTCAGAGCTACCGTTCGGGACCTCAGTAAAAAATACGCAACACTTGATCATCATCATCTCTTTCATTTCCTTTTCCTTCATCTTTTCATACAATCGTTTCAAAGAATGCATACTATTGATGCTTTTCTTCTTCTCTAAGTTGGCGTTTGAACGCGGATGAAACAGGTGGAAGTGGTCTCTCCGCTCTCTCTTCATCCAAACAGTCCCAAATCTTTATCGTTTAATATTACTGTATGGGTGATTTGATATGATTACTGTGAAGAACGGGAGAATTTAGAAGGTCCCTAAGTTTAGTGACAATTGCCGCAAGGTGTTTAAAAAAAATGGATGTTTCTTCACTTTGGTGTTTTGGAGGAATGGGAAGTTTTCATACTAGTCTCTAATGTTGGAGGAATCGTGTGTTTGATCTTACGGTGAAACCAACTTTTATGAAAGTGAAAACTATGGAGTTCAAATTGCCTCATATACATGTTATACAGGCCCTCTGTTACATGTATGGAGTTCAAATTTATTTCAATGCCTTGTCTTTCTGAATACATGGGGTTCAGGCCAAACGTTATTACTTACCGTATAAATTGGGTTACTAATTTGAATATGGTAGTGTTTGAAAGCATTATTTAACCTGATAATAAATCCTAATTGTGCCTGTATCCTGAGAATTTTGCTACTGTACTTGTTAGCATAACACAGTAACCATACATGGTGACATAGCTTTGAATGCTTACATTTGTAAGTTATCATACATCAGACTTTCTACTTATCTTTAATTGGTTGATTGGCATTTCCCCTCATTAGTTTGGTTAAAATAACATTGCAGGTGATCCAAAAAAGACAGAGCACTTGCTTGCGTTGGATGGAGCCACTGAAAGGCTCAATTTGTTCAAAGCTAACTTACTGGAAGAGGGATCATTTGATGCTGTGATCGACGGGTGCGAAGGGGTTTTCCATACAGCTTCCCCCTTCTACCATGCAGTCACTGACCCGCAGGTTCATCTCATATTATTTCAAAAGATTGTGAAAGGCCTCATATTAGATTGTGAAAGGCTTTGATCATGATGATAGCCGTTTTCAAATGATTGTTTTCAAAACGTTTAAGCTCCTAAAGTTATAAAAGAGCGTATCTCTACATGCTTGGTTGGCCTGTGAGTGCTCTGTTTTGCTATGCATGTCACTGTTCCTCTTGGACAAAGGAAATAGCAATGAAGGTCTCTGCCTGCCCTGTTGGTACAATTAACCTTTCTCTGTGCCTGTTGAATGCTCAACCTCTTTTATTATAACATCAGTTAAAAAATCCTACTCTTTTGGGTGATATATTCAATAAGCTATGGTTAAAGGGCACATATACTTCTCACGGTTTTGGTTGAGATTGGCTCTTTATTTTTATAGCTTAATTATGTTTTATATTTTCTTTTATTCAGGGTATACATAAATGTCTAAAGGTTGTGAAGAATGAACACAATGACAGATTGATGCAGGCTAGATCCAAGATCCAGCCAGGCATTGATGGGCTACTTTGATGGGCTCCACTTGATCCATGATCTCTTCAAGATCAGGAATCCCTATCTTTAATTAGATAGTTTTAATTAATTATTTATTCCCTATTTTATGTTGAGTTGAGAGTAGAACTTGCTTAATTTATTCTTAGTAAGCCATGCTTATTTAGAGTTAGCCTTTCCTACTTTAGAAACAGTCACTCCTATATAAGGAGTAGTCCTTCATTGTAATAGAGATGCTTTTTAACAATAATAATTCAGTTTTTCCAGAGTTTTTCTCTTTCCAATTTTGATCATGAGCTTCATTGAGTCTTCGGATTCAAACAATCCTTCAGGAGATTGCTCTATACCTGACCTATGATCCGGGGCTGCGCCAAGTCAATTTATTTTTCAAAAGAGTTAAATTTTGTTCTCCTTATATCGAAATCATCATGAAAATTTTTGAATACTCAGTTGAAGTTCAAAGATTTATCTATAAATACAAATATAGAGAATGGTATTGTGAGAATGAATTCTACTTTGAGCAATTTCTAAATTTGAAGAGAGAAGAATTAACAGTTGATGAATATACCCACCAATTTCAAGAGTTGCAAGATATCTGTAAGCTAGAGGAGACTGAAACACATATTTTGGGTCGTTATATCAGAGGTTTGAGACCAGACATCTTGAAAAATATGCATGATTGCGACACTAGTCAAGAAGCATACTTAGAAGCTTTTCGTGTTGAACATATACTTCGATGGTCTCGCATGCGACTGTGTATATCCCAACAAAAACAAAGAACACATATTGTGGAAAGACTTTTTGCCGGAGAAGATTATCCCACGATTGTCATTCGTCGCCTCATCAACACAAATGAAAAGGAAGAAGAGAAATGGAGAGAGGCTGAGAAATTCCACACGCAGGTGAGAGTCAAAGATAGAGCTATTAATTTGATTATTGACAATGGTAGTACAATGAATTTTGTCACACAGGAAGTTATTGACAAGCTTCATCTGCCAACTGAGAAGCTTCGTAAGTCCTACCAAGTTACATGATCTAATGGTTATATTATTCTCATAACTCATAGATGCTTGGTTTCATTCAAGGTTGGTAACTATGAAGACAAAATTTGGTGTGATATAATCCATATGAATATTGATCATATTATTTTTGAACGACCATGAATTTTTTACCGGAAAGCGCGCCATGATAAAGAGATGAACACATACTTTTTTGTGGAAAAGAAAATGGATTGGACTCTATCCATTGCCATTAATAGCCCGATCTTCATCCCCATCGTCATCTTCAACTGAAGAACTAAAGCAATATAAAAAAGAAGGACTACAGAATCATGACATCATGATTGCACCAAAGGAAATGCCAGCTATAAAAACTACCATTAAGGATGCAACAACGCAAGATCAAGGTATTCTCATGAAAATTTCAAAACAAATAGAATATGTCCAAGATAGAGTTAATCAAGGGCCACAAAAGGTAGAGGACGAACAAAAACAAGTGCACATTGCAAAATTTGATCAAGAGACTTCAAAAGAAGAACACAAAGAAGCAGATATTAAAGATATTGATCAGTTTAATGATACTGTTGACCATCCAAGAGAATTGATTGTCCTGCCACTTTTAGAAAATCCAATTAGATCATCAACAGTGAAAATCCATTATTTTAGTTGTCTCACAAGCATTCAAGTTGTTGAAGTGCCCCACATTGACTTTATCTTCGGAGATCACATATGAATTTTTGACCTTTTACATGGAAAAAAAGTGCAGCAAGTTTTCACACTGTGTCATCAAAATGCAGATAAACAGAAAAAGCAGAAGTTTGTGCAATTGATTTTCAACCCCGGAGGATGCTTCCCTCGCCTTATGGTCGAACTCCTCCCAGCATTTCCTAAGTTGGCAAACTCATCGAAGTTGAGTTTTTTCTAAGCCGAGGAGAGCTGATGCAGGCCAGATCCAAGACCCAGCTCAGCATTGGTGGGCCACTTTGATGGGCTCCACTTGATTCATGATCTCTTCAAGATCAGGAATCCCTATCTTTGATTAGATAGTTTTAATTAATTATTTATTCCCTGTTTTATGTTGAGTTAAGATTAGAACTTGCTTAATTTATTTTTAGTAAGCCATGCTTATTTATAGTTAGCCTTTCCTACTTTAGAAACAGTCCCTCTAAGGAGGAGTCTTTCATTGTAATAGAGATGCTTTTTATCAATAATAATCCAATTTTTTCAGAGTTTTTCTCTTTCCAGTTTTGATCGTGAGTTTCATTGAGTCTTCGGATTCGAATAATCTTTCCGGAGACTATTCTACACCCGACCTACGATTCGGGGCTGCGCCACAGATACTACCTTTTTTCGTGTATGTAAACTTTTTATGGGTCTTATGATCTTTTATTCTTTAGTATCATTCTTGTGCTCTGTGTCTAAATGGTTAAAAAAACCATATTTCATTTCAAAATGAATTATACATGATGGTGGTGTTTATAATTCATCTGGTACCAGCTGGATGGTTTCATGTACTACATTCAAAGCGTTTTCAACCTATTCAATTAGGAGTATAGTATGCTGTCATCTCATATGCATTTGAACAGGACATAGATTAGTTCCAAGAATAGTTCCATGATTCTTTGCCTTGGGATTTTTACTGTTCATTGGGTCTTTTAAGTGTTGGGTTTCTTCTTTGATCTATATTGTTGATCCAATGAGCCTTAGAATGGATGAAACAGACAGAACTTCTCATGTGACAATCCTAGCCATGTGCAATCTTGTGAAAATAGATGGTTTCCACACAAGGGATACTAGTTTTATGTGTAAAACTCAAATAGGGAAAAAAACCATGAGTCTAACAAGGACCAACTATCAAGCACTAATTTCGAGTAATTACAAGATATTCTCACAAGCCTTATCTGGTCACTCCCTCGACTTAAGGACTGTAGTTCTTCTTGCACAAATCCTTGCTACGCCTTTCTATTGCTGTGCATTGCTCTCCGTGTTTGATCGATTACCCTGAATCCATAAGGTATACAATCTTCTACGAAAGAATATGATCTTCTACAAGAGATGTAGAAGTAGTGTTTTCTAGTACAAAGCTTTAGTCCGATATCTTCAATGGAAGTTTTAGGGAAAAAGGAACTCTCAAACATATATTCTATTCTTAGAACAAGGAGAGTGGTCTCCAATATGTATTCTCAACTTAGAATTGTGAAATCTATACTTTAGGGTTGAGGGAAACAACCTTTCTATAACCCACAACTCGTGCCTTAAAAAGAATATTCCTTGTAGCATGGTTTTAAAACTCGGCCGAGTCACTTTTTGAGTTGAGTCCAAGTGACTCAAACTTGGCTCAAGTAAAAATATTAAAAAAAAAATGAAGGTTTCTTTTGTAAAATCACTTGAAGTAGAGGAAGCATTATAAAGAGTGAGAAAGGGAAGGGTTTTGAGTATTAATGGTAGAAAAAGGGATGGAAAGGTTTCTAGCTTCGGTGAGAAAGAGAGTGAGAAAGAGAGAGAGAGAGAGAGTTGCTATTGCTACCCTATTGCTGTTGCAATGCTACTGCCTTGCTGTTGTTGGAGGCGGCCAAGTGTAGTGCTGCTGCTCTGTTGCTGCCTTCCTAGTGCAATGTTGCTACTCGTACTTGGTGCTCTGCTAGTGTAGTTGCAGTGTTGCTGCTTTGCTGTGCTGGTTATGTATTGCTCCAGGGATGCTGGTCTCTTTCCTCTACTTCTTTTCATATCCTTTTTCCCCCCATTTTCTCTTGTTGATGTTGCTGTGCTGCTGGTGTTGAGATCCTATTATGCTGGTTCTTTTTTCTCTTCTTCTTCTTGTATTTTTTTCTCTTCCTTTCTTTTTCCAGTTGGTTAAGTCTAGGCGGAGTAAGCTTTCTTTTCTCTCTTTCTCTCTCTCTTTTGTTCTATTTTCTTTCAAATTTCTAGGCACAACAGTGGAGGAATATGACGTCCTTGAATCCCACATCGACTATAGAGAGGAAAGTGATTGGGCATATATATAGAGTTTGCACCCTTATCTTGTATAAGGCCTTTTGGTCGGTTAAGGCCCACCAGAAATAAAATCATGAGGCCCATGGGCCAAAGTGGACTATATTATGCATGTGTGCGGGGTAGGGCATTACAAATGGTATCAAAACTGACTCTCGACTAGTTTGAGTTTGGGCCCCTGTTATGGTTTGATGCAAGTGGGCGGGCCAAGAGGGCTGGCATGTGCCTTTTGGTGGGTTAAGACCCACCAGAAGCAAAACTGCGAGGCCCATGGGCCAAAGCGGACAATATTTTGCATGTGTGTGGGGTGGGGTGGGGTGTTAGAAGGGATTCCAACTCCCGCAATAAGGGATAACAACTTGCCCGAGTAGACTCGGACTTGGCCCTGGGGGAGTTGGGTCTTGGGTCCGGTTCTTCCTAAAAATAGGAACTAGCAGTTTTGGCACAAACACGAAATAATTTTAAATCAAGAAGGTGGGTTTCTGTACATCAACCACTCAAGCGCGGGTATCTGTTTGGTCGCGTGCATGATGCAAACTCTCGGTTATTTTCAATTCAATGCATTAGGCTGGATTGAGTGTATAAACATTCAGCTTGAGTACGTGTGCTTATGTGGCCTTTCCGCTTAAGTGGACAGCTTGAGTGCGCACGTGTGTCCACTCTATCGCCCAGCCAATTTTTTGATTTTTTCACATCATTTTTTCTAGTGACACTAACCACAGTACATTCTAAAAGAATATACAACTCAATGGACTCAGATTTTTGTCCAATCTCATGAATTAGCCAACATACAAAAATCCTTATAGTATTATTCATGAAGGTTAGTTGATTTTGATTATTATCACGACGACAACAATGGTGACAGGATGGAGATGATGAACAAGCTACCATTTGAGAAAGGTCTTCAAATGTAAAAACTTGAGAATCAATGATATGGTGCACATATTCTGGAAAAGATCACATAGTTTGTCTAGTTTACAAACTGAATTTCAGATACTTACGTTTATGCCTAGTATAAATAATCTTTTATGGTGTTTTGTTTCTTTTTGGCTCTTAGTTATTTATGTATTTAATTTTTAAGGTGATTTGAACCCACAACCCCAAGATTGCTCTAGGAAGCACCTTCCACTGTGCCATAGGATTGTTTTATATAACAAAAAAAATTTAACTCCTTGTACTTTACCTACATATTGAACCATGATGATCTTTTTTGTTTTGTAATAGTTCTTGTTTTAATCAATGCCAGGCCGAACTAATTGATCCTGCTGTGAAGGGCACTCTCAATGTTTTTGGTTCTTGTGCGAAAACTTCCTCTGTTAAACGGGTTGTTGTAACATCCTCCATGGTTGCAGTTGCGTACAATAGAAAACCTCGAAATCCTAATGTTGTTGTTGATGAAACTTGGTTTACTGATCCTGAATTCTGTAGGGAGACAGAGGTGCGTACTAATTCCTGTTCCGCACTATTTTCTTTATAGTTCTATCAGTATGTTTTACACTATTATATTTCATGAATCATGTTTGTTGATGCTACCTTAATTCTATTAATTATGGGGATCTAATTTTACTAGATGAGAGGATCAAATGTTTTTATATTGGTAATCTTTGGTGGATTACAAGATGTTTCCAGTTATGATAACATTATGAAAGGATTTTACCTTGTGATGGTGTGGGTTTGTACTTGTAATAGTTACTTTGGTAACCCACTTCCAACACATTCTTGGTTTATTTCAGTCTTGGTATTTACTTTCAAAAACCTTGGCTGAGGAGGCTGCTTGGAACTTTGCAAAAGAGAAAGGAATTGACATTGTTACAATAAACCCAGCAATGGTGATTGGTCCTCTTTTGCAGCCAGTTCTCAATACAAGTGCTTCTGCAATTCTCAACTTAATAAATGGTATGCCTGTTTTACTTTTGTAGGAATTAAAATGTTTCCTCAAATTGTTTATTGATAGGATTACTGAATCTGGAAAGCATCCACATTTTTGGCAGGTCTGTGATGTTCATCATGCCAACCTCTTTGATCAGTGAAACATGCGTTCCACATGAATGAATTTGAACCACTATTAATTTCCCCATCCTGAAAACTGTAATTTCTTGTTTCAAAAAATACTTGTCTTCATGTTATACATGGAGCCTTCAAAATTAGCAACGCAATGTACATCGACTCGCTTTGACATAGATACTCATGTTGGTTTCGTTATGAAACCATAAAGAACTCTTTAATTACCATTCTAAAGATTGATTTGTAGTTGAAAGATTATTTATTATGTTTTTTCTTATTTTCAATCTACACAAATGTTAAAATGTATGCCAATTGTTTAGATTTTCGAGTAAGATTTTTGGAACATTTACTATTGATGCCGATTTTCGTATTTACTCTTAGTTGGAATAAACAATACTTGAACTAATTTAGATCCAGTGTTGAAACCCCAACACCTAATATGGGTTGCAGTTTTTGCCTTTTGGTACAGTGTACCCATGTTCATGAAGCTTATGCTTATCTAATCTATCCACATACCATATGCCTTTCCTATTGACTTGCCTCATCTTGTGATGTACTAATTCCTTCTGTGTTGTAGGGTCACCTACTTTTCCCAACTCAACTTTTGGATGGGTTCACGTTAGAGATGTTGCCGAGGCACATATTTTGGCATTTGAGGTTGCTTCAGCAAGTGGAAGATATTGTTTAGTTGAGGGAGTTGCTCATATTTCTGAGATTGTAAAGATTTTGCGGGACCTTTTTCCTTCCATCCCACTTCCTGAAAAGTAAGATCTCATTTTCAATTGTTAACCAGGTTCTAACATTTCATTAAACATTAACTATAATTTAAAACTTTATATGTT
Organism: Sextonia rubra; assembly: GCA_037013555.1. Classification (NCBI taxonomy): domain Eukaryota; kingdom Viridiplantae; phylum Streptophyta; class Magnoliopsida; order Laurales; family Lauraceae; genus Sextonia; species Sextonia rubra. The sequence goes on from JASUAD010000003.1 coordinate 15,602,496, forward strand.
ATTATTCTTTGATTGGTAACTAAAACTCTCATAGAGAAAAGAGAACATAAAGAAACAGTACTATATAATAGGTTACTTCTTCCAAACACCATGTTGGACTTTGCAGGATATTGTATTAAGTGGCTTTTCCCAAACATGCCCCTATGTGTTGACTTGTTAGTAGATTAAGCTTGAAGGTTGACTATATAAGCCTACATCATTTACATTTTCAGGAACAGTCTGGACCTTCTTCTCTCTAGCTGCAGATATTGTAGACAGTTCACATGGTTTACACTTGACTTGTTAATAGATTAATCTTGAAGATTGACTATATAGGCTTACATCATTTACATTTTCAGGAGCGTTTTGGACCATCTTCTCTCTAGCTGCGGTTATTGTAGACAGTTCACATGGTTTACACTTTACATTGTATGATTTGTGAAATATAGTTGAGGTGTATGTTCTTTTTTGGCAGGTGCTCTGATGATGCACCCTTGAGGCCAACATACCAAGTGTCGAAGGAAAGATCCAAAAGGTTGGGCATCAACTACATTCCTCTCCACGTGAGCCTAAAGGAGACCGTTGAAAGCTTAAAAGAAAAAATGTTTGTTACTCTATGAGACCCGGCTGTTGCACTTCATGTTGACATAATAAATGATGTGGGCACTTTTTAGTTTTATCTTATGCCTCAAAAATTCAGTTTCAGTTTTTACTGGGATTTGAGTCTGTACAGGAAACGTAGATACCTAAAGCACTTGGAATATAAAAATGCAGTAGATAAAGAAATGAGACAAAACTCTTTGGCCTTAGGGGTTCGACTCCAGTGCAGGGTCGCTGCAGGGGAGTATAATGCAACTTCCCTGTCCTCTTATCACTATATGACGTTTGGCTATCCAAAGTTTAAAAAATTCATGACTGTCTTTAGGACTTCCTTACAGTTCCCAACAGCATATAAGGTTTTTGTGAGAAAATGTTTTTCCAATTACCCTTGGTATATCTATAACCAGCCACATCAAAGGATTTTTAAAAATATTACTCATGTCCCACCAATACATTTCTCATGATCTTTACAACACACTTGCATCAGCACTTGCATTAGCTCTCACCCATCTATTTACTTATATGCAGCCCTTATCACTACTATTCAATATACTTTATATATAGCATTTTTAGACATCCTATTTCAATTGGGTCCCTCTGAGATCCATGCCAATTGCAGTATCGATATAATGCTAATTCTTTTAGTTTTAAAAAATAGTGGACCCAATGTAGATGGGTAGAATGTGAAACTTCATAGCAGGATGAAACATTGGCCCCCTCTCTTTTACTTTATGTGGGCCGTGTCCCACATAGATTAGATGATCCTTCTCGTCCAAATATCGAACTGATTATAGTCTTTATTGTCCTTTTTGTTGGCCTCTGGTTTTTAAATTTGAAAATATTACATATGACCACAAACATTTTGCCATAGCAAGTGTAGGTTAAACCATAAGATCGCCCTATATCAATGATTGGAATCCCCTCTTTGTCATTGCATCCGATCCTGTGGGGGCACCATGGATAAACCAAGCTCCCCTAAATTTCACGGGCTGGACCATAATGACATCCAATTAGTTGAATCTTTGCTCTATGATCTCCGTGCAGATAACTTGTGTGGACAAAAATATTATTAACCAGATAATCATAAAATTCCATCTCAATAGGTGATTGACAAAATGGGCTGTCTTGTTTTATATTCGACTTAGTAACAATTTGATTGGATGTTTATAATTAGGAATCAAAGTGATTTCATATGATGGACAATCAAGAGGAGGAGAGCATGTCTATGCCTTTATACATGGATGATGGATGGTTACGATGATTTGAAGGGTATTACAATGACCTATAGAGTGGACTTGGACTAGGTTTAAGAGCCAAAGTTCATTATCACTATGACAGAATTAGTGCCAAATTGAGATTTAAATGGTAATTTATGGGAATTGAAGATTCTAAAGAATTGTTTGTTTGCATATCATTCCAAAAGGGTTTTAAGGAGTTGTATTTAATCACAATTTATTGAAAACAAAAAGAAATAAAAAGGAAAAATGGACATCAATTCTAGTAAGCCCTCAATGGTGGTGCTCTTCAACATTTGTACAACTTCTAATCTATTGCTACCACATCATCCATTCAATTTGATCACTTTCCCACTTGATGATTTGTATGTATTGCTTATCAAATGCAATGCAATGAAATTTAACTAATGGAGCCCACATATTATTTTTTGTCGCAATATCCACATATTATTTTTTGTCGCAATATCCAAACTATATATGGACAGCAGCCAGATCATGGATCCAATAATTGGAGTCTAACTAAAATCTATATATGTAATATTGAAACATCATGGTGGGACCCAAAGTAGTATTTTTATTGTAATAATTTTTTTTTGGTGACTCATTATAGAAACACCAAAGGTACTTGTGGAAAGAATCTTTCTCATAAAAGCCATAAATACATTTAAAAACTGCAAAATAACATTAAACTCAAAACATGCATGTGTTGTACCCTGATAAAAGGAGATAGGAGTTGCATTATACTCGCCTCCAGTGATGCTGCACTGGAGTCCCTCCCTTCATCATTATTAAAAATAAAAATACAAAATTGCTCCACATTGAAGCTTGGCTGGTTAGGGCAATGTAAGTACTTTTTTTATTGGCAAATTCATGGGTTGGACAAACCTTGAGTCCATTAGTGTTGTATTTTATATATCTTTAAGTATGGACAATGGTTTGAGTCACCAAATGCACTGAATAAAGAAATAGAATAAAAAGCGACGAATTGAAGTGGTTTTCTATGGACAACATGGATTAAAACAGTCATATCTCATAAACTGAGTGTTGGTATGGGCATGCAACCTACCGTTGAAAAGCTTGTTTCGAGAGGATTCTATAGAGCCCAAGATCACCTTAATCGGAGCTGAAACGAGAAAGTTATGGCATCTAGAAGTTTATAGAAAAATGCTGAAATTTTTATCCGGGGCAGAACCTTAATTCGACCGATCGGGCTATTTATCTGACCGATCAGGCAAGTGCAGAAAGTACACTAACTTATGATTTTTCAGTCCGAATTGAAGGGAAACTTGCTTGTTTGATGCCAACTTCTTTTCTAATCAAAATATACTTATGAGACACGAATTATGGGCTATAAAAGTGGGTTCTCTCTCAACCCTAATGTGTAGAACACAGATCTCATTGTTCTAAGAAGAATATTGCTTATTGGAGATCACCTTCTCTAGAGCTCATTCATTGGAGAGTTGAATGGTTGAAGTTCTGCTCTAGAGATCTTTGTCTTCTACTTCTCTGAGTGTAGAAGATTGCTTTGGGGAGTCAGGTACAACATTTAGAAGGCGTGTAGGTGCTTGGATCTATCACAAAGAACGACAGGGGGTTGTTGTGGAAGGGAATCACAAAGTCCTTAAGTTGAGGGGCAACTGGATAGGGGTTGTGAGTTTTCTCTTGTAACTGTAGTATGATTCATAGTGCTTGATTCTTGGCCGTGGAATTTTCTCAGGTTGGGTTTCCATGTAAAATCTATATCTTCTTGTGATGTATGCTTGTGGTTTGATTTATTTCCACTGCATGGTTGATTGTTTGCACACATAATATTGAGATTGATTGAATTAATCTATTCTAGAGGCTCTCCCCCAAAAACCTTCAAGTGGTATTAGAGCGGGTTACACTAATTTACTATGTTTGATCCTAAAAGTTATCTAGAATGGTGCTCAATCCAGAAGTACATCTATTGTGAAACCTCCATTGTTTGATGGTTCGAATTATGCTATTGGAAGTAAAGGATGATTGGGTTCCTCAAGTTCATTGATGGTGATGTGTGGGATAGTGTTGAGAAAGGTTATTTAAAGCCCACTATTACTGTTGATGGGCAAACAGTTGTTAAACCTAAAGCCCAATAGACTAAGGAAGAAAAGCATGCATCCAATTGCAATAATAAGGCCATGAATGTTATTTATAATTGAGTTTCTGCTGATGAGTTTCGTCAGATTTCCACTTGTAAAACTGCAAAAAGAAGTATGGGATGTTTTGCAAACTGTTTATGAGGGTACTGATACTATCAAGCAAGCAATGCTGCAAAGGTTAAATCAGTCCTTTGAAACCATTGTAATGGAAGAAGAAGAAACCTTCAATCAGTTTTATGCTAAGCTGAATGACATTGTCAATTCTATTTTCAATTTGGGTGAAGTAATCCCTGAAAGTAAAATTGTCAAGAAGATTCTAAGGTTCCTTCAAAGTTTGATTCAAAGGTAGATGCTATTGAAGAGAATAAGAATTTGGATACCCTCACAGTGAATCAGTTAGTTGAAAATCTTTAGACTTTCGAAGAAAACCGTTTAAATAAGAGAAAATCAATGAAAAATAATAGTTTGGCTTTTAAAGCTTTTAAAAGAATCTGTGAAGCAGTCTTCACAGAAAATTGAAACTGATCCAAATTCTGATGATGATATCACTGAGTTAATGGTTCAGTTTCAAAAACTCATGAAGGTTAAGAAAGCTAAGTGGAAGGGTTCAAAATCTGAAAAGAAAACGACATTAGCGAAGGTTAAGTGCTTTGATTGTCAAGGTCTTGGCCATTATGCTAGTGACTGTCCTAACAAGAAAAAGAATCCCAAGTACAAAGCTCTAAAAACTTGGAATGATGATTCTTCAGAAGAAGAGAAAGACCCTGAACCTGATTCGAAAGATATTATGAATGGAAAGTTTGTGACTTTTATGGCTAGATCCACTGTGTCTGATGATAACTCTTCTGCAGAGACTGATGATATTGAACTTTTAGATGAAGAAGATGATTATGAAGTAGAATATGGGATTTTACTAGACAAGTCTATGCAGATGAGCAAGTTATTTAAAAAAGATGCTCTTAAACGAAAAGAAGAGATTTTATTTCTTAAGAAAGAGCTAGAGGCTGCAAAATCACAGTTCATCTTTTAGAAGGCCAGAAGAATTCCATGGTTGATGAGCTGATTATTGAGAGTTACAAGTATGGTTTACTGAAAGATGAGTTTAATAAGGTTGAGCAAGAGTTTAAAACCTTGAAAACTGCCTTAAAACTGTTAGAGCTGAAAAAGAAGACCTAGCTAGGAAACTGAAGATTGTATTGTCTGAGTCGGATTCTACAAAAGCGTCTTTGAATAAGATGAATATTGGTTCAAAGATACTTGATGACATCTTGTGTATTCAAAAGTTGTTTAATGACAAGCGCGGTCTTGGTTTCAATGATGGTACATCTACTTTAAAATCTAACGATAACTCTGTTTTTGTTAGAAATATTACACACACTCCTCCACATGTTGCACATATTCATAATGTGATGAGTAGTTTACAAAAGAAGAATGTGTCACGTCCTGCACGCACATACACTTGTCATTACTGTGGAGTTAAAGGACACATTCGTCCCTATTGCAAACAGCTGCATTTTTGCCAAAGTATAGGTAATGGTGGAAACAATTGTCTGAGCCAAAGGTCAAGACAAAAGCTATTTGAGTTAAGAAGTCTGACTTACTTACAAAAGTTACTCACACTGTGCTGAAAGATCATACTACACAAGTGTGGGTGGCTACATGCAAAAAACCCTGATCAAGATGATCAAGCTACCACCCACAGTGCTGCTACGAAGATACAATTCAAGGGAAGTTGTAATCAAGAGGGAGCTATTGTTGGATCCAGGTTGACATCTTTGTTGCATGATGATCATTAGCTTTGTCAATTATGGACAAAAAGGGGGAGATATTGCATTAAGGGAGAGAATAGAATTTTTGCGCATTCTGAAGATAGATAGGGCTGAAGATGATTTCTTTTGTACCTGATGAAGAGCTGATGGTAAAATTTTCTTTATTATTTCAATTTACTCAATGTTCAATGTATTTTTTAGTTTTATTTTTGGGTAGATTGAATGTATAGGAAATTTTATCCATGAATTGCCAAATGGGGACATTGTAAGTATTTTTTTTTGGCAAATTCATGGCTTGGACAAAACTTGAGTCCATTAGTATTATATTTTATATATCTTTGAGTATGGACAATGGTTTGAGTCACCAAATGCACTGAAGTAAAGAAATAGAAAAAAAAGTAACAAATTGAAGTAGTTTTCTACGGACAATATGGATTAAAACGGTCATATCTCACAAACTGAGCATTGGATATGGGTATGCGACCTGCCCTTGGAAAGCTTGTTTTGAGAGGATTCCGCAGAGCATAAGATCGCCTCAATCAGAGCTAAAACGAGAAAGTTATGACCTTTGGAAGTTTGCAGGAAAATATTGAAATTTTCACCCGGGTAGAACCTTAATCCGACCGATCGGGCTATTTATCCGACCGATCGGGCAAGTGCAGAAAGTGCACCGACTTGCGATTTTTTAGTTCGAATTGAAAGGAAATTTGCCTGTTTGATGTTAACTTCTTTCCTAATCAAAATATACTTATGAGGCACGAATTAGGGGCTATAAAAGTGGGTTCTCTCTCAACCTTAATGTGTGGAGCACAAATCTTATTGTTCTAAAAAGAAGATTGCTTATTGGAGATCACCTTCTCTAAGTTCTTTCATTGGAGAGTTGAAGGCCTGAAGTTCTACTCTAGAGATCTTTATCTTCTACTTCGCTAAGTGTAGAAGATTGTTTTGGGTAGTCAAGTACAATATCTAGAAGGCGTCTAGGTGCTTAGATCTGTCACAGAGAACGACAGGGGGTCATTGCAGTAGGAAGCTGTGCAAAGGAATCACAAGGTCCTTAGGTTGAGGGGCAACTGGATAAGGGTTGTGAGTATTTTCTTGTAACTGTAGTATGATTCATAGTGCTTGATTCTTAGCCGTGGTTTTTTCTCAGGTTGGGTTTCCATATAAAATCTGTGCCTTCTTATGGTGTGTGCTTGTGGTTTGATTATTTCCGCTACGTAGTTGATTGTTTGCACACATAGTATTGAGATTGATTGAATTAATCTATTCTAGAGGCTATCCCCCAAAAACCTTCAGGCATCATGCAGTAAAGATGTGTGAGTCCCAGTCTCTAGTATTAAAAAAAAATGAAATTGAAATGTTTATTGGCAAATGGACCCACTATATGATTTATCAATTGTCATCATCATTGTCTTTGGTGAAAAGGCAAAATCCAAAAATCCATAATATTTTTGCTTCTCAAATAGTGTGAGAAATCATAGTAGCCCAAGACTTATAACAAAGAAAAAAGTAGAACACTCAAAAAGAAGGGGGAGGAGGTTTATTTCATTCAAAGATTAACTTTACAAGCTTGATTTGATGCCACCACTTGCACAAAATATAAATCTTGGATTTTGTTAAACCTTCATTCTATTCGCTCTTTTTCAAGGATTTCATGGACTTTGTTGTGTAGATTGCTCATAAGTCACATTGATATATAAGTGATCGAAAAAGTTATTAGCATAATGAGGTCGTTGTATGGGAAAAAAAGGTAATTCGTGCAGAACATGAGAATGATAAGATACTTTGAATGGGAGTAATGAGATGTATGATAAGTGTAAAGCTTATTGCACGTAGAAGGGAATATAGACTTCGGCTAATGTGGTTTTCATGGGACGTGAAGATATTGATGAGGCAATGTAAGATGATGGAAAGGTAGTTGGACGAAGAGAAGTTAAGAAGAGAGAGGGATGATGTGTCATGTACACATATGCAAGTGGGTGCCATGTACAAAATGATCAAAATGCACCCAACACATAAAATTACATAAATATCCTTGTTACAAACACTTAAAATAAAAATAAAGAAAATAAAAAATAGAGGATATTCTAGAAATTGCTCTTTAGAATTTATCACATTCATCATCATCATAAAAGTTTCATTTCATTTATTAGGATTGCCTTTGCGAGTTCTACTTCTTCATGTATGTTTTTTCTCAAACTCTACAATATGCTGTCTACATATATGAATTTTACTTGTCTCTCCTCGTGTAGTTCCTTTTCCTTACTTATTAACATGCTAAATAAGTGGTGTCTATTATCTTTCAATGCATGTCTTCTTATGTGGTACAGAGGAGGATTGGATAAATGCTATGGTAATACAACTTTCAGATTAGCTGGTGTGTTCCACTCTTGATATCCATTTCACTTAATATAATCAAGGAGGTTGACTCATATCCAGTACCCTTGCGAAGGATAGGGCTAGGAATGAAACAATGATGTGTCCACGGGTATGTTGACCCAAACCAGAGGTGGGGTATACATTACCCCTCTGTGTGACTGTGAGCAAGCTTACCTTTGCCCAAATTCCGAACCTGTCATATTTTGGTAAATCTATATGAAGGCCTATTTGTCTACATAGAGTAGATAGGAATTTATACCAGAAGTGGTTAAAAATGAAGATGCAGTTAAAAATGAAGATTTTATGTGAATGTATAAAAATGACCTTCAAAGAAATCTCCTTTGATGGAAAGTGAAGGAAGGGAAGATGAAATTTCACCCTCAAGCTTTGGTGGAAATCATTTGACCACGAATTCATATTTAATCTAATGCAAATGAACAGGTCGTAAAAGTTTTGCCTACTTAAAGAAATACCTAGGCTGCATTTTTGTTTATAAGCATACACTAATATCTAGATAAATATGAGCCAAAAATAAAAGATGGTTAAAATATATAAACTAAATAAACTATATATGACATTTGGCTCTGCAGGTATAAACTCCACCCAAATTTTATTTGGATCTATGCAACAGACTGGGATATAAACTCATAAGGAAAGATGAAAGGAGACCCATTTTAATACTTGATTTTTCCCGTCAGGTCCTACAGGACTCCATTGTTATCCAGATGTCCCAATATCTCTCTTTTGCATCTATAAAATCTATTGTTTCTTTTCCAATTCTCCTTTAATAACTTTTTTTTTTTTAATGATGTGGAATCCCCCACCCCACCTCACAAACATTATAGGGCCGACGGTAAAACCCTTGTAACCTATCCAAGTTTACACTTCCTTCAATAGCTTACCTATTAGGATTTGGCTTAAAATAGATTTGAACGAAGAAACAAAATTTATGTAACCAACCCAATATAAATTTTTTTATATAATTGATGGCACTAGCTGGGAAGATTGAGCAAGATTGAATTGGTTTCATAGCAAGATTGAGCATATCATTGGTAAGCGCCATGACCAAAAGAGCAAGATTTGAGGATACCCCTAATAATGGTTCTGATTTTTACGAAGACTAGATGGATCCCATTGTGGGTTCCACTCCTTTCATTCATTGTAAAGGTTTGGGAGATCACTTAAGGGATCTAGAGTGCGTTTCACATCATGCCATTTGGATGTTCCCATATTCCTATGAAATAAACCTGCAGAAAACATGTTTGGTATATGCACATTATTATTCCAAATTTTAGTCTTGCAGAAAGGAATATCAAAATCTTAATCCATTGGCACAAGAAACTCGGAACAAAAAAATCTTATTTTATTTTTAAAACAACTTGCTGGTATAGTTGTTTCATACTTATGTTAAAGTGATTTTACTATCTAATTTCTAAAGTGGGTCACATGGTAATAATTATAAAATGTGGGGCCAATTATATATAATTCCTAATTTTTTTTATAATGGTGAGACCATATTATAAATACTTTGAGTGCAGGCCCTATGTTTTAATTTCTAAATGTGGGTTATATGGTCCAAAAAAAATATCTTTGAAAAACTATATTTAATATTTCAAAAAAAATTAATTTTTCAAAGAAATATGTAATCTTTCAAAAAATATTTTATCTTTCAAAAAAAATCTAATCTTTCAAAAAAATATTTTATCTTTAAAAAAAATGTAATCTTTCAAAAAAAATTTAATCTTTAAAAAAATATTAATCTTCCAAAAAAAATTAATCCTTAAAATATATAATCCTTCAAAAAAATAATTTAATCTTTTAAAAAAAATTACAAAAGGTGAAGCCACATTGTAATCCTTATGAATATGGCTCCATGTTTTAATTTCTAAAGGTGGGTACCAAGTAATTTTTGAAGTGAGTCTTGTATTCACAATCAACAACAGAATGACCCTACATTATAATCTATTATAATTTCTAAAGGTGGGCACTATATTATAAATTTTAAATGTAAGTCCTATATATAGAATCACAAAAAATATGGCTTCATTTTGAAATTTCTAAATGTGGGTTATATAGTCAAAATCACAAAATGTGGACCTATATTATAAATCCTATGAATGTAAGTCCACAATCTAATTTCTAAATGTGTGAACCATGTAGTAATTTATAAAGATGGGTCTTATAGTTATATTAAAAAAAGTGGCCCCACATTATTATTCTTATAAAGATAGGCGAACCTTATAAATGCGAAGAATATGGGCCCCATTTTTTAATTTTTAAAGGTGTATACTACGTTTTAACTTCTACATGTGGGTCCTATGTATGTCAATAATAAAGTGCTGCGAACATTAAAAGGTGGGTCTCACATTTTAGATCCTATAATTCTCTTACTTCCATTCATTAGAGAAAATTTTTTACACCATTACCAAACAAGTTCTGTATGGTATTTTTTCTACTGAGTCTATTTTAATATAATGTTACCAAATAAGTTCTGCAGAGTTTAACCTCGGTACAATCCTATCACAACACAACCAGATCTCGGTTTAAAATTGAAAAAGCCAAACAACCCCTAATTTCCACACCAAATCACGAAAAAGTGCAATCAAACTTTCTTCTGCACTTGAGGTATACTCATTACACAAAATCTCTCAGTAGTATGTTTGCCTAATCTCCATTGGCCATCACTTCCTTATATGAGAATTGCCTACCCATTTGAGAAATTATTTATTTCTCAATTAATGGTAATTACTTCTATGGTAGGTGATTCTCACAACCGTTTGAGGAAGAGAAAGCTCTTAAAGGTTTGAGAGCTAATTCCATATGTAGATGGCATCAAAAAATGAAAGTGATGACCTGCTACCAAGGTATGTGATCATGTGGCCTCTTCTTCTTCTTCATTTTTTTTCCTTCTTCTTTATTTTTGTTCGATCATCTTTGTTGAAATGCATCTGCTTATCAAATATCAAATTGTGAATAAGGACACGAAGGACATGCTCGTGTAATAAAATAATTATAGGATAGAGAGGGAAACCAATCTGATTTTCTCTGTGGTTCAGTTTTCTACCGTCTGGTTTGATGATTTTTTACAATAGAATAAAATTTTTAGCTTTCTCATGATTAAGGAAAAAACAGAATTTGATGAGAAGAGGTGGACCACAGGATTCTGTGTCCTTGTGAAAGAGAAACTTTGCAGAGTTCAGAATCCTTGCCTTAAAACAAATGAACTCTTACATGTTAGGTCCCATTCTGCTAGTATAACTTTGCTATCAATAACAGGAAAAAGTTACTCATCTCTTAACCTATCTTCTCCAAATGCTGTTTTTTTTCTTTTTTTTTTTGTATAGATAAAAAAGTAACATTTTTATTGATTTTTCATCTTTCTCCTATAGTGGATTTCTTAGTTTTGAATATTCACATTTATATGTCAAGGTTTTTTTTAATCATAAGTTAAATTATTTAGCTGACTCGCAAGTCACGATACATGAAATGAAGCTAAGATGAGGATGATGATCAATTACTAGAATTTTAAAAACTAAAACCAATGGAGGAGCCTAGCAAACACTTATTATTATTATTTTTTGATAGGTATCCTTAGGAGAACATTTATGGTAGGGATGGCCCTGAAGGCATGAGGGCAGAATAGAAGACTTTTACAACAACATTAGTACTTACTATTTGAGAAATACATTGGTGTATCTTTCAAAGTTAAAAGACTTTAATCATCTATACATTTGACCTAATACCCCATTTTCTCTTTTTCCTTTCTCCAGAGATGGCGTTGGTATTTATTTAGAGCAAATTTAATCATGGAGATAAGAAAACAAAGATAAATGAAAAACTAGGAAAAAAATTGCAACTTGTTAGCTACCATTTTTGCCTAGGAATTCGTCTCTCCATCCTATTCCATTCTATACACTAATTTCATTTTCAAATTCAAATTTAGGTTGGTGCTAGGGAGTGAGAAAAGGGCTTATTTATAAACATCTCTCCATTTGTCCAACTTAACATTTATAAATTTTCACGGTTAAACATTTATAAATTTTCACGTTAGTATAAGCTTTATGTGCATGCCATGTGGAAGGAGTCTGTGACCGTTGATATGAAGAAGTGTAACCTATCTATATGAGGATGTGGCTTAGGAAAAATTTGAATGCAGAAATAAAATTCACATAATAAACACACATAGGAGAAGGCTTTGATGATGATGATAATGAATAGTACATAATCTGTGACATAACGTACCTGTGCAGGATTGAGGGGCCTTTTTCTGTGCATACGTCCCTCATGAACTTTTCGTACACACTCTTTGGTGGGGCCCACTATGGACTCCACCAAGGGATGAGACTAGAGGGTTGAAAAGATCTATGTAAAAACACCTCATATATCAAATTTGGCCCGAATCACATATCCCTAACCCCTTCATCCATGGCTCACAAATTTATTCCGTTCAGATTGGTGTACAATCAATCTAACGGTCCAATAAATTTGGATCTGACTAAAACTTGAGGCAAGTTGCTATCATGGGGTCCCATGTGTGTTGCAAGGTTTGGATTGAGTGATAAATGGGCCTCACTTAGAGTTCTAACAAAAAAATGGTGAGGGACGAATGCGTACAAAGATTCTCCCAGGATTGATTTCTGGACATTTGTGTAAGATCAAACATCCTTGCCATTCGGGTGTCTCGAGCTTCTAACCGTGGATGTGATTTCATTGGTGCATTGCATGGAATAAGTTGTGCTACTTGTGCAAATGAACTGATCAGGACATTAGTAACGATGTGTTGTGGCTTCCCTCTGTGAGAAGTTGCAAGATTCATGTCATGAAGGAGGTTATTTGAGAAAGAAACGTGTCCTTAGGTGAGGACTTTATCTGTGAACTCAAGGTTGAAGAGCATGGGTATGTCGTCAAGAATTTGAATAAAGGTTGCAGGTTTAATTCAAAAAAATAAAAAAAGGAAGCTAATGACTCTCATTTTAGACACATCAAATACCCAATTGCTATATTACATCAAATGTGGGTTCATATCATATTTATAGACCAAATCATAACACTTAGATATATTAGTCTTTCATGTATCATTCTTCCATAATTTTAACTTCTGCTGCTAGTTGATCATGATTGTCTGTGGTCTGTTGTGACTCCCTCTTTTATAATCCTCCTCTCACCAAGCTTCAGACATTGTCATTGTGAAACAAAAGTACTTAAGGCCGATTTGAATCCTCTGTTTATCTATAAATCTAATTACATAGAATTCTATTTACGTGCAGTTGAATATGGCAAATAATAAAACTGTCACTAATCTAACTCAGGATTTCCAAAGATGTGTAACGGTTCCTATTGATATTTCAGAAGGGATCCTTGCAAATGTCAGCCTATTAGCCTGTTTGAAGCTATGTCACAACGAATGGAGGCTCTAATACCAATTGCAAATTGATGGTCTCAAAATGAGATCACCATAGACCTATGGTAGTTCTCCAATATAGCCATTGGTTTTTAGGTAAATTCAGAGCTTGTGTCCTGACAGAGTTCTGTAGGTTTATATATAAAGACACTATCAAGTTTCACCTTCACCCATGAATTCTCAGTTGCATCCACCAAATTCCAGCCATGTTGTGTTTGGCTAATTTCATTTCAATGAAGATGCACCTTATTTTCACTTAATGCAAACAAGGGGGGTCTGCATACCCAAACCCATGTCAACTATACTTCTTGACCTTCCGCTCTCGAATTTACTAATTTCTGTTTTCTACATAAAAGGAAATTAAGGTAAAAGTAAGTACGAGAAAATTATGTATTTTTCGACAAAAAACCTTTATATAGTAATGTAACTTTTCTTCAAGTCGTAAAGAGGATTAATTTTCCAAAAATCCCAAGCATTCATATGCAACTTAGGTTTGAGATTTTTTTCATTATCATTAAGGCCTTGTCCTGACTAAGTTGGAGTTGGCTATATGAAATCATTCCAATCAATCGTAAGCGTAATTCTCAAATAAGTTGCACTAATTCATATGTAATTTTTCCTACTTTTATCCATGTTCTTTTCGGTCTATCCCTTTTTTTCTTGGCAAGTCATCATCTTGCATGAAAAGATTTGTCCTCATGGGTGTTGTTGCTGCCTATTTTAGATATGTCTAAGCTATCTGAAATGAACTCTCTTAATTTATCACATACTGTTGTTGTCCATAAATATTTCTGAATGTGCTTTTTTTGAATTCTAGATTCATGGTTTTACTACATATACATATCTCAGTATTTTCATCTATAATATACACATCTTGCGCTTGTGTTGCTTTCTACTCCAAAATCAATGTCTGGAATTTCGTTCTTGTTCGACAAGGATTAAACATAACCAGATTACCCTAGGGATACTTAAAAAAGAATAATAAATGCATTTTAAGCCAAAGTTCTAACACCTATCTTACTCTTCCAGTTTTTACAGAGCTACCCAAGCTTCCACTTGTTCACACATCTGTAACTGTCATGTTCCAAACCGTGAAGAACTGAAGATAGGAGGCACTGCTGTTCCAGATATGTTCACATAAGCCATGTGTACATGGCACTATCACAGACACAAGTTAGCTTACAATTCTATTAGTACTGCATCATCTCCTTTTCATGTGAGTCACATACCCACAGAAAAGATCTCTTCACACAAGATAAAAGCAGATGCCTTACCAAGATACTTCCTTCACCCCATCTCCCCCTGCATGGAAATCCAAACCCACCAATGAAAAGCCAAGGAACTTCATCACTAAAAACCCAAAATCTGGTATGCAGATGCCCGTTTACTGAAAACCCCAAACTTCTCAAATAAATTTGAGCCCCACAATCATAAAGGCATGCATGTTTCTCTCTCAGGCCACGTGTCCATCACTCCACCACCAAAGCAAAACAAATGGCCCATATCCTCTCTCTCACCTAGTCAGCTGGCTCCACGCAGAATATACATACATGCAACCCTCCACTCAGGCTCTTGAAATTCTTCACACCTGAAGCAAGGAGAAGGAAGAAAGAAGAGGACACAAAAGAAGAAGCCCACAAAAGCAAAAGAAGGCAATATATCTCTATTCTCTCTATTGTATCCGTTGAACTATTTGTTCTTCTACTTGTAAAATGTCATCTTTGATGTCTTCATCTTCCTTCACCTTACCCACTTCGAAAACAGAGCACTTGTCTTCTCTCTCCCAAAAGCATTCCATTTTCAATTCCTATTCATCCAAGAAGATCAGACCCAGAAAAATTGGTTTTAGAGTGAGATGTGCAGCAAGTGGAAATGGGTTATTCACCCAATCGACTCCAGAGGTCAGGAGAGTCCTTCCAAACAAGAACCAAGGCCTACCCAGTGTCAAAATCGTCTATGTTGTCCTCGAGGCACAGTACCAGTCCTCTCTCACCACGGCCGTGAAGACCCTCAACAGCGAAGGTCGATATGCTGCATTTGAAGTTGCGGGGTACCTCGTAGAAGAGCTCAGAGATGAAAATACATACAAGAACTTCTGCGAGGACCTTGAAGACGCAAACATCTTCATTGGGTCTTTGATTTTCGTCGAAGAGCTTGCGCAGAAGGTGAAGGTTGCAGTGGAGAAGGAGCGTGACCGACTAGATGCAGTTCTCGTCTTCCCTTCCATGCCTGAAGTGATGAGGTTGAACAAGCTTGGGTCTTTCAGCATGTCCCAACTGGGACAGTCGAAGAGCCCCTTCTTTCAGCTCTTCAAGAGGAAGAAGCAGTCTGCAGGATTTGCAGAGAGCATGTTGAAGCTTGTTAGAACACTCCCCAAGGTCCTCAAATACTTGCCTAGTGACAAGGCGCAGGACGCTCGCCTCTACATCCTCAGCTTGCAGTTCTGGCTTGGTGGGTCACCTGAAAACCTGCAGAATTTCGTGAAAATGATATCTGGGTCTTATGTTCCAGCGCTGAAAGGGATGAAGATCGAGTATTCGGATCCTGTTCTGTTCCTGGATAGTGGAATTTGGCATCCTCTTGCTCCTTGCATGTATGATGATGTGAAGGAATACTTGAATTGGTATGGGACGAGGAAAGATGCGAATGAGAAGATGAAAGACCCCAATTCTCCTGTAATTGGACTGATTTTGCAGAGGAGTCATATAGTTACAGGGGATGACAGTCACTATGTAGCAGTGATCATGGAATTGGAGGCCAGAGGAGCCAAGGTGATACCGATATTCGCCGGCGGGCTCGATTTCTCCGGGCCAACAGAGAGGTATCTGGTCGATCCTGTCACTAAGAAGCCATTTATTCACTCTGCAATATCGCTGACTGGGTTCGCGCTAGTTGGTGGGCCGGCTAGGCAGGACCATCCAAGGGCTATTGAGGCGTTGAGGAAGCTTGATGTGCCGTACATTGTGGCATTGCCTTTGGTGTTTCAGACAACAGAGGAGTGGCTCATCAGTACCCTGGGGTTGCACCCAATTCAGGTGGCTCTTCAGGTGGCACTTCCTGAGCTTGATGGTGGAATGGAGCCTATTGTATTTTCAGGGCGAGATGGAAGAACAGGTAAGTGAAGACTCTCCTTTTCTTTTCTCCTTACTTTATTTTATAGTTGCTCAGTTCACTATTTTGTTTAGTTGGATGTCTTTGATGAATGTATTTGTAGAAAGTTGTGAAGGTATGTATTTTTCAATTTGGATCTTTTTCAATTCATCTGGTGTTTTCATTTCCCCTTTTTTTTTTTGTTGTTATTGTTGTAAGACCTTTTCTTTTCTGGGGTGCTTTGTTTTGTTTTTTTAGTCACCATAATATTTCTCCACATGGATGTCTTTCAGTTGCTCTGTTTTGTCCCAGCGCTCTTTTTTTCTGCTGCTCTGCTCCTTTTTTCTTGTCTATTCTCTGTTTTATGTGCCTGGATTATGAATACCTTTGAAATGAGTTCAGGGTCTCCTTAGAAAGCTATGAACGTAGGGATTTTTGGGAATTTGGAATTTTCTCAATCCAGCTGGTGTTCTTTAGTTCTTTTGTGTGTGATCGCTTGTTTCTCTCTCTTTGGCATTTAATTATCTTCTAAAGAGTTCTGGAGTTGTCCTCGCGTTGTTCCTTTTTCTTCTTCTTCTCTGGGGTGGCCTGCTTTTAGTTTGTTTATTATATTTTATGGCTGAGATTGAGTTATAATAGTGGAATTGTTCTATCATAATGTAGGAAAATCACATGCCCTTCATAAGAGGGTGGAGCAGCTCTGCACCAGAGCAATCAGATGGGCAGAACTAAAGAGAAAATCCAAGGTATATATTCTGTTTTAGGAGAATCTGGAGTATCTAGTATTGCATTTGCTTCATGATTTGTCTTTGTCTGTTTGACTGTTTTTAGAGGTGCTCTCTCGGAATTGCAATTGTACCTTTCTATATTTGAGAACAGATGGTGTTCTTCTGTGTTTGGGTGAAGTGAACCCAGTTTCATGTTTCCAATCAAGGACACCTGTGTTGTTTTGGGCTACTGACCCTCTTGGAAGTTCTTTCATCTCTTGAAGCTTATTTCTGAGACAAAATATAACAGATGCAGTTTGTATTTAGGGCGGGTGTTCAATGCTGTTGAGTTGAGACCAACTGCTGACTGGGTGTCTCAAGGTCTCAGGCTATTGGCATCTCTTGCTATTACTTACTAATTGTTATTATTTTTTAAAACTAATCCCCCTCTAGAGTACTGTATTAAGTGCAAATTGTGATGTCAATACATTTGTGTGGCATGTTGGTGAGATCCCTTCACTCTCAAAATACAAGGGGTGATTATGGATTAGCTGTTGAGCAAAAATCTATTTCTTCTAGCTGTTGGCATGCATATCGGTAAGCTTTGCAGGCCTAAGAACTTTAATTGGGAAGAGACGTGTCTCTGGATAATTTTTATTTAAAAAAGATATTGATTTTTCATGATTAAGCACCATTCATTAAGAGATATGAGTTATAAGCATGATTTGGCAGTTTGACACAAAATATGCTGTATCACAGTGAGAAGGTTTCCTCCTTTTTTATTTGCATAATTTCTGGGTTATGCTCCCCAAAAGTATTTATTAGATTTAACATTTATTGGAGAAGTTCTATTATTCATTGTACGAGATTGTGCCTAGTGTTTGAAATTTTTGGTTCTTTGGAGAAAGTCCGTTTCAATTTTTGTATCTTCCTATTTTGAGCAAGGATTTTGGGAAGACTCTCGGACTTGAAAGAAAAAACAAAACCCATGCCTTTGGCCTTGTAAAACATGTCCACCACATGAACTAGGCTGTTTTGGTTGCAATTTGAAGTGCAAAAATATCCAATCTTATAGCTTCTATTCTGTCACATGGGTCATGAGTCTGAGCATATGGTTCCGACTTCCAAGCGATGCAATGTTCACTACAAATTATGTATGGCTTTTCTGTGCTTTCCTTGTTCTTCATGTGTCATTCATGTGACTAATTCCCGTCCATCCATATCATGGACCAATGTGGGCAGATCCTTTCTACATAGTTATGGATCAAGAGATCCTATTTGATTTTGTCCATCCATATCACCACTGCGGGACCTACAATTTGAATGGTCTATATTGATTCACATGCACTTCTGTTTGCAGAAAGGTTGTATCCACTTAAAAGCAATCTCAAATATAATCCGACCTGATTATGACAAAACAATATAAGCTTCAATCATTGATTATCTGAAATTTATTGTTGAATGATGAAAACAGGAAGAAAAGAAGGTAGCAATCACTGTCTTCAGCTTTCCACCTGATAAAGGCAATGTTGGAACGGCAGCCTACCTCAATGTCTTTGCCTCGATCTTCTCAGTTGTGAAAGATCTCCAGCAAGATGGATACAATGTTGATGGACTCCCAGAAACATCTGAAGCTCTGATTGAAGATATCATTCATGACAAGGAGGCTAAATTCAGCAGTCCAAATCTCAACATTGCCTACAAGATGAATGTTAGGGAGTACCAGAGCCTCACTCCCTATGCCACGGCACTGGAAGAAAGCTGGGGAAAACCACCTGGAAACTTGAACTCTGATGGTGAGCACCTCTTGGTCTATGGAAAGCAGTACGGCAATGTCTTCATTGGGGTGCAACCTACGTTTGGATATGAAGGAGATCCGATGCGCCTTCTTTTCTCAAAATCAGCAAGTCCCCACCACGGTTTTGCTGCCTATTATTCCTTTGTTGAGAAGATCTTCAAAGCTGATGCAGTCCTTCACTTTGGCACACATGGTTCCTTAGAATTCATGCCAGGGAAGCAAGTCGGAATGAGTGATGTTTGCTATCCTGATAGTCTCATTGGTAACATCCCAAACATTTACTATTACGCAGCTAACAATCCGTCTGAGGCAACAATTGCCAAACGGCGTAGCTACGCCAACACAATTAGCTATTTGACACCTCCGGCCGAGAATGCTGGTCTTTACAAGGGCCTCAAGCAGCTATCTGAGCTAATCTCCTCATACCAATCTCTTAAAGACAGTGGCCGTGGTCCACAAATTGTAAGCTCCATTATCAGCACTGCAAGGCAGTGCAACCTTGACAAAGATGTTAGCCTTCCTGAAGAAGGTGAAGAACTCTCAAGTCAGCAGCGGGATCTCGTGGTTGGAAAGGTCTATTCCAAGATCATGGAAATAGAATCACGGCTATTACCATGTGGTCTTCATGTCATTGGGGAGCCACCGTCGGCGATGGAGGCTGTTGCAACATTGGTAAACATCGCGGCACTTGACCGTCCTGAGGATGGTATCTGCTCCTTGCCGGGGATATTGGCTGAGACAGTTGGTCGCAACATTGAAGATGTGTACCGAGGAAATGACAATGGTATCTTGAAGGATGTGGAGCTGCTGCGACAGATCACAGAAGCATCACGTGGTGCAATATCAGCTTTTGTTGACAAGACCACCAACAAAAAGGGTCAGGTGGTCAATGTGGCAGAGAAGTTGGGGTCAATCCTTGGGTTTGGCAGTAATGAGCCATGGATCCAATATCTATCAAGCACAAAATTCTACCGAGCTGACAGGGATAAGCTCCGTACCTTGTTTGAGTTCTTAGGCGACTGTCTGAAATTAGTAGTGGCTGATAATGAATTGGGAAGCTTAAAACAAGCTTTGGAGGGTAGTTATGTTGAGCCTGGTCCAGGAGGTGATCCCATCAGGAACCCGAAGGTGTTGCCTACAGGCAAGAACATTCATGCACTCGATCCGCAGGCCATACCAACGGTGGCAGCAATGCAGAGTGCTAAGGTTGTTGTGGATCGGTTGCTAGAGCGGCAGAAGGCTGACAATGGAGGGCAGTACCCAGAAATGGTTGCACTGGTCTTGTGGGGTACTGATAACATAAAGACCTATGGAGAGTCTTTGGGTCAGGTCCTCTGGATGATTGGTGTAAGGCCTATTGCAGATACTTTTGGGCGTGTGAACAGGGTGGAGCCTGTTAGCCTTGAAGAGCTGGGACGTCCTAGGATTGATGTTGTTGTCAATTGCTCTGGAGTCTTCAGGGATCTCTTCATCAATCAGGTACCTTTACTTCTCATTTACCTCTATTTTACATCTAGGGAATAACATAATATGTTCATGTTGAAAAGCAAAGATCCCCTTTATGGGTGCTGAACATGGGGCCTCCTAATAGTCAAATGGTGATTCCCAGTGGATGATCTTCTGAATTCTCATTCGGATGGGTCTGATTGTATTATTTAAACTTCCAGGATGGACACAAGGAATGATCTATTAAGAAGTATATTTCTTGGAGTTCCATGAAGATTGAAAAATCTGACACAAGTGGGTATGGGGTGTCTCTGACGTTTGATTTTGTGGCCTTGCAAGTTGATGTGTATATTCTAAGGTGACATATGGTCTGTTATCCATCTGATCAATGTCCTTGGAATGTATGGACAATACAGAGATGACAAAAACTAATGATCAGTCCATATTTTATCGGCATAATCAACTACTTGAAGACTTAAGGGGTCCAAAATCCAAATACTGAAGTAATAGCTCCATTTCATTAATGTGGTAGTCCATCAGATCAACATTCTATATCACCATAGAAATTTACCACATACTTACATACATTCTATACTGGCACACATATCTTCTATGGTGTATTGTTTTTGGTATGCATTCTATACCGGCAAATATATCTCTATAGTGTGTTGTTTTTGGTATGCTGATGTCTTCTTTTTCATTGAAATACATGTAGATGAATCTCCTGGACCGGGCTGTGAAGATGGTAGCTGAGCTTGATGAGCCTGAGGACCAAAATTTTGTGAAGAAACATGCCTTGCAACAGGCTGAAGCCTTGGGTGTTTCAGTGCGCGAGGCTGCTACTCGTGTCTTCTCCAATGCCTCTGGCTCCTACTCATCCAATGTCAACCTGGCTGTTGAGAACTCCTCATGGAATGATGAGAAGCAACTTCAAGACATGTACTTGAGTCGCAAGTCTTTTGCATTTGACAGTGACGCCCCTGGCGTGGGCATGTCTGAGAAACGCAAGGTGTTTGAGCTTGCTTTAAGCACTGCTGAGGCCACATTCCAGAACCTGGACTCTTCAGAGATCTCCCTCACCGATGTAAGTCACTACTTTGATTCAGACCCCACTAACCTAGTGCAGACACTAAGGAAAGATGGCAAGAAGCCTAATGCATACATTGCTGATACGACCACTGCTAATGCCCAAGTGCGTACATTGTCTGAGACTGTGCGACTTGACGCAAGGACCAAGTTGCTCAACCCCAAGTGGTATGAGGGGATGATCAAAAGTGGGTATGAAGGTGTGCGTGAGATTGAGAAAAGACTCACCAACACTGTGGGATGGAGCGCGACATCAGGACAAGTGGACAATTGGGTGTATGAGGAGGCTAACACAACTTTCATTCAAGATGAGGATATGCTAAAGAGGTTGATGGACACAAATCCAAATTCCTTTAGGAAGTTGGTGCAGACCTTCTTAGAGGCAAATGGGCGTGGGTATTGGGAGACTTCAGAAGATAACATAGAAAAGCTGAGGCAGTTGTATTCTGAAGTAGAAGATAAGATTGAAGGAGTTGATCGGTAGATGACAAGGCTTAAACATGCAGAGGTTTTTTCTAGTTTGATTTATTGTAGATTTGCATGGGCTGGTGTTTCTCTTTGATCTCTTTTTGTTTATTGTCGAGAGACATTGAGAATGTGAATGTAATCAGTTGCCTTTGATGCTAAGTTGACTCTTCTCATTGCTCATTTTCCCCAGTTTGTGGGTGGTTATAAGTTCATGGGCTAAGGTTACAAGTTTATGGGCTAAATGTGGGACGCATGTTTCATCCAGTTAGTATCATGTAGATGGAGTCCTATCCGTCTGCCATCCATTTCTACCATGAAAAGGAGAACACACTGAGTTGAAGGGTTACCACTTGGCAGTATGTGGACTGTGAA
The DNA here is from genome assembly GCA_037013555.1 of Sextonia rubra. Classification (NCBI taxonomy): domain Eukaryota; kingdom Viridiplantae; phylum Streptophyta; class Magnoliopsida; order Laurales; family Lauraceae; genus Sextonia; species Sextonia rubra. The sequence goes on from JASUAD010000003.1 coordinate 15,624,946, forward strand.
ATACTAGCGCATAAGAGTACCATGCTGCTCCTTGCATTTGTTTTACTTAGGAAGAAAGGAGCAAAAATTTAGTGTATGCTGAATAGTTTCAATATAATGCTATGAACCTGTTATATTTTCTGAGGTTGTCCCCAAAATGAAGCAGACTCAGTAATTTTAACTGTTGGATTTCATCTTTATGAGTAGCCCAGGGCCAAAAGATTTCCAAATTTAATGTTTCGACTTACTGCATTTACCAAATTTTGCGTCATCCTACTACGGATTCTGGGGCTTGAGGTAACTTGGAAAACACTGGACTTCAACTTAGAATTCTAAGAGCATCTCCATAGGAGATGTCAATTTTAGAGATGTCAAATAAGGTTTGACGGCTGATGTGCCATTTTGAAAGTTTGAATTTTGACAACTCCAATAGATGTGTCAAAACTAACAGCCATTTTTTCAAAATATCTCCAACGATTATATGTTTTCAAACTGTTAAGAGTCCCAAACTTTAAAATATTGAAAGAAAATAAATGGCAGTTTCCTTTCTTAACATTCAATTTTGGCATGGCAAGCGTTATGTCAAATGCCATATCACAATTGGCATAGTCCTTGGAGCACCAAAGCAATGCCTTTTGTTAAGATTCCATGCCTATATGACAGTTTGACACTACGGTTGGAGTTGCTTTGTGGAAGTTCATTTGATGCCCTTGCCTTGTGGGATATCAGGGAGCATTTTCATACTAATAGACAATAGCTATGGCTTGTGTATCTAATGGCCAACCAAATGATTTTAGCCGGCATCAGACTGATGCAGTTGGTTGTTTGAAGAGGCCCATTCTGGCCCTTGAACTGTGTTACAGGTGTAAACAGGTTGGGTTCAGGGTTGCCCTGGACCCAACTCTGATTAAATTCATATGCATAGACTTGTGCCCGTTTGTCGAGCTGACTAAAAGTCCATTAGGGAAACCTGTGTTGGCCAAGTGGGTCCAGACCATAATTGGGTTCAAAATCTGGGGTGATTTTCCTAATGATATTAGGAATTTCCTGTTTTGTCAAACAGTAGTTTTTTAATAGGTTAGGACTTTCCTTTCTTTTTAAGATAGAGTTCTTGGGGGATAAGGATGTAATGATTATATATATGATGTAATCTGTAACCCTGGATGGATAGAAAGAGAGGCTGAAAGAGTGGTTGAAATTCCAAGGCTGTGGTTTCATAGATTAGAGGAGAACCTAGTGGAAATTGGTTTCTCATGGACGTAGGCATCTTTGCCGAACCACGTAAATCTCCTTGTCTTCTTGTGTGATTGATTGTGTGATTGATTGTTAATCTTGTTGCTTTTGCACACACGCGCACAACAAGTGGTATCAGAGCCGACGCTCAACTAGTTTGAGTGTGGGTCCCTGCCGTGGTCTGGTGCAAGTGGGCGGGTTCATATGTGGGCGAGCCAAGAGGGCTGGCAAGCTATAGGAACTGGCAGGCTACTGCATAGCGACGTGCAGCCCTAAGGGGGGTGGATTGTGACATCCTGGACTCCCACATCGACTATAGAGAGGAAAAGTGAATGAGTTTATATATGGAGCTTGCACCCTTACCTTGTATGAGGCCTTTTGATGGGTTGAGGCCCATTAGAAGCAAAACCGTGAGGCCCATAGGCCAAAGCGGACAATATCATGCATGTGTGTAGGGGTGGGACGTTATAAATGGTATCAAAGCAGGTGATTTTGGTACTGTGAAGATGGGCAACATGAGTCATTCAGAGATTGTTGGTATCGGTGATGTCTGCATTAAAACCGACACTGGTTGCACAATGACGCTGAAAGATGTGTGACATGTTCCTGATCTGCAGTTGAATCTGATTTCCGGGACTGCATCGGATCGTGCAGGTTATGAGAATTACTTCAGAAATGGCAGATGGAAGCTCATTGAAGGGTCTCTTGTTATTGCGAGAGGAACAACATGTAATACTCTTTATAAAACACAAGTAAAGCTGTGCAAAGATGTGTTGAATGCAGTTCAAGACAATTCCTCTCTGAATCATGGCATAAGAGGCTTGTTCATATGAGTGAGAAAGGCTTGCAGATGTTGGCAAAGAAAGATTTAATTTTTTGCTCCAAAGGTATATCCCTTGACCATTGTGATTATTGTTTGTATGGTAAATAGCATAAGGTTACTTTCTCTTCGACATCAAAATTGAAATCAAATGTGTTGGATTTAGTATATTCTGATGTTTGTGGTCTCATAGAGGTAGAATTATTGGGTAGCAATAAGTTCTTTGTCACGTTCATTGATGATGCATCCAGGAAAGTCTGGGTTTATCCGTTGAAATCAAATGATCAAGTGTTCCAGAGTTTTCAACAGTTTCATGTCAAGGTTGAAAAAGAAACAGGTAAACTCTTGATGTGTCTCCGCACAGATAATGGGGGTGAGTACACATCCAACCAGTTCATATGCTAATGCTTGAAGCATGACATTTGACATGAAAAGACAGTTCCTGGTACTTCACAGCACAATGATGTGGCAGAGAGAATGAACCGCACTATTCTTGAGAAGATGAGATGCATGATAAGATTAGCACGGTTGCCTAAGTCATTTTGGGGTGAAGCCGTTCTGACTGCTGTTTATCTGATTAACAGATCTTTCTTAGTTCATTTGAATTATGATCTTCCAAAGAGAAGATGGACAGGTAAAAATGTTTCCTATTCACACTTAAAGGTGTTTGGGTGTTAAAGCGTTTGTACATGTACCAAAGGAGCAGCGTTCCAAGTTGGATGACAAGGCAGTGAGTTGCATCTTTCTTGGCTATGGTGGAGATGAGTTTGGCTGCAGATTATGGGATCTAGAGAAGAGGAAACTTATCAGAAGTAGGGATGTGGTTTTCCATGAAGACCAGTTTTTTAGAGATGTGGAGAAGATTGAAAAGTCTTCTGAGAAAGTTGATGGAGTGGTTGATCTCACATTGACTCCTTCTCCGGTGAAGACTACAGGTGGAGAAGGTGGACAAAACGATCCGAATTGTGATGAGGCACAGGGGTTGCTAGATGATGAGGGTGTTGAGCAGGGGGAGCAGCAGTCTCCTTGAATTGAAACCACGGAACCTCAAGTTAGGAGGTCTACACGAGAGCGTCAACCATCAACTAGGTATCCTGCATCCGAATATGTTTTGCTTACTGATGACGGAGAGCCTAAAAGCTTCCGAGAAGCAATGACTCATGCTGATAAAGATGAGTGGATGAAGGCTATGCAGGATGAGATGAGTTCTTTGAAGAAGAACAAGACATATGAGCTGGTGCAACTTCCTAAAGATAGGAATGTTCTGAAAAACAAATGGGTGTTCAAGCTGAAAAAAGATGAGAATGGAAAACTGGTGAAGCACAAAGCACGGTTAGTGGTAAAAGGCTTCGCACAGACGAAGGGTATCGACTTCAGTGATGTTTTCTCTCCTGTTATGAAAATGACTTCGGTTAGAATCGTTTTGGGTCTAACCGCTAGCATGGACCTTGAGCTTGAACAGATGGACGTGAAGACTGGGTTTCTTCACGGTGACTTGAAAGAAGAGATCTACATGACTCAGCCAGAGGGGTTTGAGGTAGAAGGAAAAGAACAGATGGTTTGCAAGTCGAAGAAGAGTCTCTACAGGCTGAAGCAAGCACCTAGACAATGGTACAAGAAATTTGATTCATTCATGTTGAGTCATGGGTACCGGAGGACAGCTGCAGATCATTGTATCTATGTTCGTCGATTTATTGATGGCAGGTTCATCATCCGTCTTTTATATGTAGATGATATGCTAATAGTTGGACAGGATAACAAGTTGATTGGCAAGTTGAAAACGGAGATGTCAAAGTCGTTTGACATGAGAGACTTGGGTCCCGCACGAACAATATTGGGCATGCAAATACATCGTAATAGGAGTTCCAAGCAGCTGTGGTTGTCACATGAGAAATATGTTGAATGAGTGCTTGAACGGTTCAAAATGAAGAATGCTAAGTCAGTTAGCATACCTTTAGCCAGTCACTTCAAACTAAGCAAGTACTTGTGTCCTACTACAGATGATGAAAAGGAACGGATGGCATGTGTTCCTTACTCCTCTGCTGTGGGGAGTCTCATGTATGCCATGCTTTGTACACGGCTAGACATTGCTCATGCTGTGAGTTTAGTGAGTAGATTTCTCGCAAACCCTGGAAAAGAGCATTGGGAATAAGTGAAGTGGATCTTTAGGTATTTGAGAGGTACTTCCAAGGTGTGCTTGTGTTTCGGAGGTTCAAAACCAATCATGGAAGGTTATACTAATGCTGATTTTGCAGGCGATCTTGATCGTCGGTTGTCGACTTCTGGTTATTTGTTTATTTTTGTAGGGGGAGCTACCTCTTGGCAATCGAAGTTACAGAAGTGTATAGCACAGTTTACAACTAAAGTGTAATACATAACTGTTAATGAAGCAGGAAGAGAGATGCTTTGGTTGAAGAGATTCCTTCAAGAACTAGGTTTGAAGCAAGAAGAATATGTAGTTTACTGTGATAGTCAAAGTGCTATAGATTTTAGTGAGAATGCTACATATCATGGTCGCATGAAGCACGTTGATATCAAGTACCATTGGATTCGTGAGATGATTGAGAAGAACTTCATGAAGCTGGAAAAGATTCATTCGGACAAGAATCCCTCGGACATGATGACCAAGGTTGTATCTAAGGGAAAGCTAGAGCTGTGTTCAGAGTTGGCAGGGCTGAACTCCCAGTAAGGGGTTAGGGCGTCTTCCCTATGGTCTGGAGGGGGAGATTGTTAGTCAAGTGGGTCCAGACCATAATTGGGTTCAGAATCTGGGGTGATTTTCCTAATGATATTAGGAATTTTCTATTTTGTCAACCAGTAGTTTTCTAATAGGTTAGGACTTTCCTTTTTTTCTAAGATAGAGTTTTTGGGGGATAAAGATGTAATGATTATATATATGATGTAATCTGTAACCCTGGATGGACAGAGAGAGAGGCTGAAATAGTGGCTGAAATTCCAAAGCTGTGGTTTTACAGATTAGAGGACAACCTAGTGGAAATTGGTTTCTTGTGGACGTATGCATCTTTGCCGAACCACGTAAATCTCCTTGTCTTCTTGTGTGGTTGATTGTTGATCTTGTTGCCTTTGCACACACGCGCACAACAACCTGCGCCAAGAAGGTTCTATCAAGAACCTCTACCAGATACCCTAGTGCGCCGGTACACGAATTTAAGTCCATTGACCTTCTAGAAAATTTGCCTTAGTGTGTGATTTATGTCACAGAGCACATGTCAACAACTAGCAATTCTTGGTCCAATGAACTTGGTTTGGTTTAGTGTAAATGTAAATGCAGTGCTAAAAGCGAAGTCCTAGTGGCAAAGTTGCTTCCCTAAAATTTTTGTAGCATTGTTCTTCTCCCAGGTTTCCACTCCATTTACATATTTATAGTGTTTTATTTTGAGATGGGCAAGCCTTGATATACCATACTAGCCCATATCTCCATCATGGTTGGAAAACTCTTCAAATTGTGTCAGGCCTAGATCTTTTATTTTGGTTTGGGTCAATTTGTTGGGTTGGAGTTGAGTCAAGAGGGTTAGATAGATGCTTGATACCCCATATTATAGATTTTGGATCTGTACATGCATGGTAGTTTCGTGTAGGGCCCATTGGAGGTTAGACATTTTGGGGCCATAGGCTCGAGTTATTTGACCTTTTGAGGCAAAAGGACTTTTTTGAAAATTTGTAAAACTAACTAAAGAGCAAGAAGCCTTTGCTTATGATTTAGATAAACCTTTACGTAACCTAACCCTATAATCTCCGATCGTTTTTTCTTTGTACGCACATTTCTTAAATTCTTCTTCCTTTCACTTCTACAACCAAGCCTTAGCCTTCTGCAAAGGACCCAAGTTTTCAAGTAGATAGGAGTCTCCTCTACATCATCATCTTATTCCTTTCTCTGTCTATTCTGATAGTGTTTGTAACCTAGTAAATATCTATCTCCAAACCACCATTAGATTCCTTTTAGTTTATTACGGTGTGTTCTATAGCTTAAAAAGATCTATGTATCTCTTGGATTTGTAAGATTTTAGATCGGGGAATTGAGTCAAGATAGGGGTTTGTGTGTAATTGGATCCAACCTTAGCAGATCTAAGTTTCTGTACATGATTTGAGGCAAATAGATAACTGTAAATAACATCATTTTAGTTGTTTTGTTGAATGATATGCTTAAAATTTTGATTTATTTGATTGGGTTTAATGTTTTGATTGCAGGTTAATAATGGAGATTGATTGTTAATCGAATAAAAAAATAAAAAATTAAAAAGGGTGTTCTCGACAGCATAAGTAAGCCGGGTAGCAACTGCCGCCTGGCATGCATAGGTAGTGCATGCTGCCTGCGCCGCTGGCCTGGCTTGCGGCCGGGGTGGGTTGGTTCCGTGGCTTGTGGCTGGGCTGAGCTGGCTGCATGGCCAGCTTGGGTTTGCCCGCGGGGTTGGGTTGAGATTTTGGTGGGCCTGGAAGTAGAGCCAAGTCGGCCCATGAGGTCTAAATTATTGGATTTGCTTTTGGGTTTTTATTTTGTTTCTATTTTGGATTTCCATGGAAGGTTTGTATTTTATTAGAACATTAATTACAATTTGATTAGAATATTGATTAGGGTTTAATTGTGACTTGATTAGAATCTTGATTAGTATTTAATTAGGTGTGACTAGAATTGTAACTAGGTTTGATTATAATTTTAATTGGAATTTAGTTACGTGTGATTAGTATTTTAATTAGTTCGATTAGAAATTTAATTAAGATGTAATTAGGGCTGAATGGAATCTTAATTAGATTGTTTTGGGATTCTAATTTGGATTTTTAATTTGAGTTTAAATTTTGGATCTAAATCTTAGCTTTGGTTCAGCTTTGACTTTTAGGTTTAATCGGTTCTTTTTTTTTTGGACATAAAATAATTAGGTATTTTAATACACATCAATGATGATTAAGAATATAATTGTTCCCTTTCATTTTTATCATAATTTGATATAGTTCGAATTTGAATTTGAATACTTTTTACCCAATTTGTAAAACACGTTAACTTTACATAATTAGATTAAATGGGTTTTGTTTTTTAGAACAGTTAGTAGAATATTCACATGAGGATTTGATTGGATTCAGGATGGGTATGTGAGTCCTAGGATGCACCGTATGATGATACCAAAAGTAGGATATTGGCATCGTGTAATCTTATTACCATTGTGAAAGAAGGTTAGTTCCCATGTGCATACTTAACTAAATATGATTGTGAGGTAAATTAGTGCTTACCTTCAGAGAAATTGAAATAACGCACGATTATAATATACTTTTCAATTATGCAATCTAAGTACTTAAATTGATAATGGTTTGGATATTGTGGGTTAAGAGTTTCATAGCATGATTCATTAAGCATTTGTATACAGTATGTATTTATATATATATTTGACTGACTACAGTTGGAGGTCGTCGTACATTATCGGGTTTATATCCTGTGGGATATAGTACACAGCTGTGCCATTTATTATATCTGTGATAAATACTCATTTTTATGCATTGTATCTGCGGGAATACCTGTTTTTGTGCATTCATGCCATTGGGTCTACATTTGGTATATTTTTGAGTAGGGTGTAAAACATAATTTTAATTTATTTGTTTAATATCATTATTTACAGTTTACTTCTTATCAAATTACGTCAATCTGATCCACTACTTTTGGTGTTTAGGTCCCATTACCGGTGCTGACCCAGAGGGTCAGGAGCCACAGGAGATTCCACCAAATAGTAGAGTTGTTGAGTAGAGCGTTGGTGACATCATTTGAGGTGTTTTAGTGATGGAGCTTAGATTGGAAACAGTAAACTCTTGTAATAAGGCCTCTTTTGGAACCATTAGTGTAGTCATTTAATTTATTTATCTTGGGGTTACAACCTTAATTGTTATACTTTGAAGTTCTTAACATTTATTAATTGTTATTGAGATTGGTTGATATGATTTGTATATAATACTTAGCTGCGCAAATTATGGGTTTTAGTCTCGCGTGTAATTATAATTGTTTAATCGATAAGTATAGCTTCACGAAGGATTTCAATCTACCCGGAATTGGGGTTGGTGTTGTTATTCAAAAATTTTTTTTTAATTGGTCTTAATTCTCACACCTTTAAGACCGAGTTTGGATCCAGCTCAGTTTTGAAAGCGTGACAAATTGTCTTTTGACTCTCCCGAGTCATCTCGTTTTAATAAAAAACTGAGTTAAATACAAAGGAGACACGGCCAAGTCAACACATTTTAATAAATTGTTAACATTTTTAATAATTTGATAGGTAGACTTAATTTTAACTAATCGATATTTAATTATGTAATTGTAAATGAGGTTTGGAGTTAGCAATTTAAATATGATGATTGGAATGCAATTTGAAAATTGCATTTATCTTTTACATTCAATATCTCCTTTCTCCATGCTTGAATTTGCTAAGCATGATGACTAGAGCATCCAATCAAAAAAGAGGTATTAGACTATTAAATTTCCTCAGCTAATCTTTTCTACCAATACCTTAAAGTGTTAGTAGGAGGCAGCAAAAATACTTTTCAACATTCTCCATTGGGTGGAGCCCACTCTTTAATAGTCTTTCTCAGGTGAAACCCGGTTAGTGTACTTTTGGCGACACGCATTTCTTTTTTTAGTGCCTAGTAGTTTATCCTATGATTTGAACTTGCAACCAATTAGCTGAGATACCATATTAAATTTCCTTGGCTACTAAAACCTCAAGGTATTAGTGAGGCAGTGAAAATACTTTCAATATTTCCTATTGGGTGGAACCCACTCTTTAATACTCTCCCTCAGATAGAATTTGGTAAGTGTACTTTTGGCGACACACAACGACTCGGCGCAAAAAAATAAAATAAAAAAAATTCATTTCTCCAAAATGTTGAAAAATATTTCGGTTGCCTTTACTAACACTTTGAGGTTTTAGTAGCAATGATTAACTGAAGAAATTTAATATGGCATGAGAGTTAACCGGTCGTGAGTTTGAATCCCACAAGAAACAACTTGACGCTAAAAAAAAAAAAAAGTGTGTTACCAAAAGTGTACTAACCGGGTTCCATTCGAGGGGAAATATTGAAAAGTGAGCTCCACCTGATAGAGAACCACAAGAACCCAAGTAGATAACATCTCTTGGGAGAAAATGACTTTGCACACACAGTTTAATTTAGATTTTAAACAGACCATACCATGGCACCATCATAATCAAAGTTCATTATTCCACGGACGATTACTGTCCGGGACTCAGGCCATTGCTTTAGTCACACCTTTGCCTTTGACACACCACTGCTTTATGGTGGGCACATTGGCCTGATTGGCCTGGATCAAGTCTGTACAATCCTAGCGTCGTCACATTTGGGCCTAGTGGTCACCCGCATTCTGGTCGGAAGATTCGGTCTAGCTTAACCATTGCAGAATATTAGGCCTATCATTGCTAAAATATGTGCGCTTTTTGGTAGACAATGGTCCACTTCCATCCCACTTTGTTACTGAGGCAGAAAAATAGTCTCAGTTAAGTGTAGAAATAGTTACCCGAATATTGGTAGGTCCTACAGATTCAACTGGGAAATAAGTACCCGAATAATCAGAACCTAAAAGAGGATGGACATAGGTACCCGAATATTGGTTGAGCCCACGGATGCAACCCTGAAAAGGGCAATGGATTTTGTTTTTGGATCATACGGAAATTCGGATAAGGTCTGGGTCTAAATATGGGCTTCTGGATACTACGGATCTAGATCGGGTCCAAACCTGTCCTGAGCTGAGGACGAGGACCTGGAGCCAACTACATGTTGACAGTAGGTGAAAAGGTCCAGCTTTACAGCGTGGGTGTGGCAATGAAAGCCTCTTATTGCAGTTTCTCGTCAGGGTCTTGTTGCAAAAGTCATAAAACTCAACACACTAACACGGAATGATTCAATTGAATAAACCTCACGATGGTCTTCCAAGGGAATATGTGATTAGTCAACATAAAGAAAAGGAGAAAAAAGTTGCTCCGCCTAACTGCAATGGGATTGACCAACAGACCAAGTCAAGCAGGCATCATGAAGACTCTGATACGTTCAAGCGTCAGCGCATCTACTTTCTAGAAATTTGTCACAACAAGTTGGGATGCCCAAGCCACCCAACCCCTTTTTGCTTTTTACTTCTTTTCCTTTTTAGATGTCATCTTTCTCTCATCAGAATTATAAATTTCTATCAACTCCTACCACCTAAAATTCTCCAAATGAACTATTAGAATTTCTAGAATTCCATCTTTCTTGTTTTTATAATTGAGATTTCAAGTGAGCAAATATAATATAGTATTAGAGTCCACTAGTTGCGAATTCGAACCTGAGTAAAAACAACTTGGCGTTAAAAAAAAATCTGTTGCTAATAACCTAAGAGGGAGTGTTGAGGAGTGGACTCCACCCAAAAAGACCTATTGAAAAATATTTATGTAGCCTTTACTAATACTTCCAGATTTTGGTTTTTGTGAGGTTCAACCAGGTGACGTACACCTAAGGGGAATTATTAAAAAATATTTATGTAGCTTCTATTAACACCTTAAGATTTTGATTTTTGTGTGGTTCAACTAGGTGGTGTATCAGTATATGACAATCATAGGAGGGGATAATGGATGGGTTGCTGCATGGGTTATGAGCCTCCAACTTGTTGGTCCAATCAAACAGGTGCTCATAGTATCGGTCCAATCAAACAGTTCTAACCCTTAATTTTGAATAATCAAAGCCTATTAGCTACCTATCATGCAAATTTATTATCATAGTAGCTAGTTTTTTTTTTTTTTTTACTCCATCCTACGGGTTGGGACCCTAGGAGCCCCCACAAATGAAATGAGAAAGCTTACATTGTGGGAGGGAAAGCCTGCATAAACGGGAAGAGGATCCCATAAAGTAGGTAGGATAGGCCACACATGTGGAAAGAGGGGCATATGTAAGGATTGATCCATGGGTAGCTGGGTGACATACAAGCTTATCAACCAATTGAGCAACCTTTGGTTAAAGTTGGATTGGTGTCTAACTAGGAATGCCAATTCTAAGAAGAATTTATTTTGTAATTTTTAAAAGAATTAGATTTTGTGTGAATAAAGATGCACAAATAAAAGGGATGATATGGAGAACTATTTGTGTCTTTTATAAGAAAAAAAAGAATTTAAAATGAAATATTAGAGACATTTGTAATATTTATAGGAGAATATTACTATGCATCCTTTCCTCACCATATGATGAGGGACAAATGCATCTTTAGAAATATTCAGGCACAAAAGAAGAAAAGTAATTTATAGTGTTATGAAAGAGAAGAATCTTTAGGGGGTGTTTGGATGTAGGATTAAGGGGGATAAGTTACTTTTTGCATTTTATCCCACTTATCCCACGTTTGTTTGTACTTTTAGTAAATGAGATAATGTTATCCCAATCTCGATGCTACAGTGAATTAATTCTTAGTATGTTGGTTTAGATAATCCAACTTGGGAGGTGGGATAACTTGAGTTGCTTTGAGTGGGGGGTGGAATTATATTTTTTAGGTCTTTTGTCCCTATTTCACCTTAGTTGACTTTGAGTGTGGGTGGGATTATATTTTTAAAATCTTTTTCTCTCTTGTCCCCCATTTATCTGGATGCAACCAAACATGTGATTGGAATTACCTTTGAGATAAATGGAATCATATTCCATACAATAATATTATTAGATGGTCTTGGAAGGTATTAGCTATCCAATCCCACAAAAATTTATCCCGCTTCCAAACACACCTTATATGTAAAGAAGGAAAGTCATGTGAGGGATGTTTACAAGGATTTTCTTATTTGTACATGAGCATTTCTCTTTTTTATATACCTTTTTATCTTTTGCACATTAATATTTTCAATTGTACAAATATCCTTTACCTTATGATAAGAGAAGGATGTATACTAGCATTTCCCCTTATATATATGTCTACATATATATATGTATATATATATATATGAGAAACGGTCATGTAAGGACAGTCCTTATAGACTATCTCTCACGGTTTCAGATAGTATGGCCCATGTTTCGAGCCATCAAAATAGATTACTCACATTACCCTCGTGAGTTACACAGTCCCCTAATTTTGGGTCTCATCATAATAGATTGGACCGTTGAATTGATTGCACACTCATATACATAGATAAATATATATAAAGTCTATTCAGATGGATGTGCAGTCGATCTAATGGTCTAATCTATTCGGATGGGGCCCGAAATTAGTGAACTTGTGCAATTTAGGGGCATCATGTGTGTGATCCATTTGGATAGCTAGGAATGTGTGCCGTACTATCTAAAATGGTAAAAAATGGTTTGTAAGGACCATCTTTACAAGACTGTTTCCATATATATATATATATTACGTGTAGTTTGAATGTTTGATTATTAATTTGAAATTTGAATTATTTTCTTCTTAGTTTCTTCTCTTATGTAAATCAAGAAGTTTTATATGAATTTTGGAAAAAAAAAAACTATTGTATTTTCTAGTTCCCACATTATCAAAGTTTGGTATAGTTGTAGTCTTGTAATTGTGCTTGCCATGATCCTACATTTTTTGCTTCTTTTTAATTTTTCTCTCATGAATAAAAATCAAACATATTTTCTCATCCATCTGAGTCTTACGATCTTGTCATTTTTATTAAGTTGCACGATCCGATGCTTCTAAAAGATATCGCGATGGATCTAATCTAATAGACCATTAGCACCAATAAATCAATGTTCTTTGAAGATACAAGGTGATCGCCAATAAGGTATAATAGTTGTTTTAGGAAGATATCAAATTTTTATCTTAAAAATAAAAGGGTTCAATTTTGTTCCCTAATGTTAACATTCACACAAAAGGATCATACGATTTTGAGGGGGTATTAGAGATATTTATTAGTTAAATTATGGTTAATTAGAATTTAAATTACTATTTTCTAAATCGAGAAATTACTTTTAATAACTTGTTGCATCAATTTGGGGAAATTCAGTCATTTAGTTTCCAATAGACATGGTGCATGATTTAATAATTAATTATGGAATTTGACTTGTTACAATAAATACATTATCCTATCATTTTGAATTCGACACATTGAGGCCATTATCTCAACATTTTGCATTGTAAGAGCATCTCTAGCAAAGGAGGCAAAAGCTCTTTTTAGGCATCTTAAGGAGCCAAATCCATAAAAATGCATCTCCACTAGACACGCTTCACACTCGAAAAAATGAAGATGAGCTATAGTGTCGCACCAAAAATACAAAGGCACTATAGATGAGGCATTCATTTTTTTAACATATTCTCAACTGTTGCAACCTACTATAAAAGTAATTTAAATTAAGGTTAGTTAGGAAGAAATAATATTTAAATGGAATAGAGGAAGAATATAGAGTGTTTTTGGAGAGTGTATTAAAAAGGTAAACAGGCAAAATAGATAAATTAACTTTTTTGCTAGGCAAAATGCCTAGTGTTGCTGGAGATGCCCAAACAATACAAGAGATGGTTTGATGTTGTTTTTCAAGTAGACATTGTGCGATGTGCACAAGTGTGTGTAAGTTTAAATCTCTTAGGAGTCGTTTGTTTCACCACATTTATATATGTAAACATCCCACATGTATAATGGTTTCACGCCATTTATATTTGTTTGTAAATTTTACACATGTGGTGTGTAAATTAGATGTGATTTTGATGTGTAAAGTGTATACAAAATGTCCCTTTCAATTTCACACCCCAACAGGTTTGAATCCATTTCACACAATTTACTCTTGCAGTGCTACATTGCCATCAAGCCCATCACGCCTTTTTATTTTATTTTATTTTATGGATTCCCTAATCATGATCCGAACTATCCAACATGTTAGCAATGGCAAAAATGGTTATGACACAAAATTCAGCCATTGGATCGTCATTAATCATGAGATATTTATGAAACAATTCTAGCTATTGATCCTCATTTCTGAAATTTTGTGAGCCCCCTTTTTACAATCTGAATCATTCATCAATTTCAAAAGATCTTTTTTTGCTAGGTGATCAAATTTCAGACATTGTTTCCCCATAAATCTTGAGATATGTTCAAAGAACATATAAACCATTGGATGCATGCACCATTTCTACTATGCACAGTGCATTCTAGGAGTTCAAAACATAGTCCATTTTTTTAAATGTTTTGGATCAGTCGAGCCTATAATGAGAGATCCGAACTATAGAAACTCTTCAAATGGCCTTAATCCATTAGTGGCTCAAATTTCAACCGTTGCTGATTAGTGGATTTTGAGACATTTACAAAAAAGCTTAGATTATTCGATCTTTAACTTTTTATTTTTGTGGGCCTTTTTTTCCAATCCAAACCATTGATCTTCTTTAAAGAGGCCAACAATGCTTACTAAAACAAATTTCATCACTTGACTCAATGTGGTCTTTTCAAAATTTGTAAAAAGCAAATCAACCATTAGGTGCAACTAGATTTATATTTAAAGAGATGTGAATATAACAAACAAAGAATTATGTTTCACATGTAAGTCTTTTGCATATGTAAATGACTCAATATAAAGCATTTTTACATCACATGTAAAACTAACAAACAACCCCTTATAAAGTGAGTATGTTTGGGTGGCTCTATGTGTGTGTGGAGTCTTTCAAAACTAGTCTCAAAGACAACTAGAGATCAATCTCTCACTATAGTGCTCAAGGGAAAAGAGTAAGGTGTGTGTGTTTGCTAGTATGTAAGTATCTATCAGGTTGCAAGATAGCTTTTGGTGAATTCAAATTCCTCTAGTCTGGAATTCTAAGATATCCTCTAATCAAATGGGTTGTAAAGAAAACAAGAAAAGGTCTTTAAATAGTGTTTTTTTTTTCTATATACCCTCTCGAGGTCTCAAATTTAAGAGTAGGCCTTTGTGATTTTAGTATTTAGTCATACATCCCTACTTATTCATTCTATTGCCTTCAATGGCCCCCAATGAGAATTGCCGCTAACTGCCTTTATGGATGTGCTGAATTTTTATGAAAATGATAACTTCACTCTTATATCCATTAAGGATAAATGGGTCGTTGTTTATAAAAATATCGTTACTTTATTCTAAATCCTGAGGTTTCTCTCTTATGCATATGAAGTCTACTCACATTTATTGAAAACTTTCATAAATTCACTTGATGGATTGTGTATGGATTGATGTCTATTCTAACTAACTATAAATCCAGGGGTTGGAAGGGAGTGGTAGATTGGTTGGCTATCCCGCCTTTCACTTGAATGAATAGGAATCAACTTTAATTTATCTTACTCCTCCTTGTATGATTGAGTTCCCACCACTCATGTGTGAGTTGTCTTTCCTCGCAAATGCCAATCAATCGGGTTTCAACCTCCTTAGTTGGGATAACAAAAGGCAAAAGCAACCACTCTATTTTTTTTGGTAAATCTAAATACAGGGATGTTGATTCTCACTATGATCAGTTTGAATTTGATAAAATGAGCTCTGCATTGAAAGAAATGGATTGGAGACTTAAATTCAAGGAACTTGATGACAACCGTGTGAAGGGGACTTAACAAACATGCGAAAGGACTTTTCATGCAAGCAACATACTAGCTCCTCTTACTAATTCCAGTTTTTCCCCTCTTCGAAAGTGTAATTTTCCGATTCATGAGGTGGATGTAATAGGAAAAATTAGTGCCAACTCCAGTAGGGTATGACTTATGTGACCCCTAAATCCTTGAAACAAACGTTGGTGTAGAGAAACATTGTAGCCATCCAATTTCTTTCTCATGTAATTCTTCCACCATTTTTCACCATTGGGAGGGGATACGTATGAATGAATTATGTGTTTGTCACAAAAAGACAGATGCGTGCACCGACTTTTAGATCACTCCAGCGAATCAATGGTTACTTTTAGCTGTGCATGTTGTACCCATTTTTTAATATCACATCTATGCTTCCATATAAAGAATAAAAAAATATTCTAATGCTTGTAAGAACTATAAAAATGGTATAAAAACAAGAGGTCACGAGATATATTCCATTACACACAGACGTATGATTTACGAGAAGACTGAGAGAGTTCCCAAGTCATTTATAGACTTCGTCAATGCTTTCCTCCCCATCAATGGAAAGCTTTCCATTATCGTACGATTGGAGTGTTTCCAGGAACGTGGCTTTAATGGGAAGACATTCGTTATTGAATAAATCAAAGTAAGTGGTGGTCATGTGGGCCACCACCCATGATATCCAACACTAAGTCCTTAAACAAATATGCATTGTTTGATCTTTGGGGTAGATGCAGATGCTTTCCTTTCCTTCCTTATTATTTTTTTCATAAAGAGGACAAGGGAGCCATCCAGTTCCAATGGGGTAGCACATGAGCAATTCAATCCTTTCAGACATGCCTATTCTCTTTAATTGACATTCTCAAACTTGACACTGATCTGGGCATTATTTATCCTTCAAATTTGTTATAAAGATTTGCAAGGTGTATAGCAACAGGCATTAAATTAACTTTTGAAAACCTAAGCTAAGGGAAAAAAAATAATTTTATTTGCTTGATTAATTTTGGCATATTCTTAACTCACTTATAAATCTATTCATAACCTAATCTATGCCTGCTCTTTATTGTCATGTGGGCATCAGGTAGTAGGAGTCAATAAATAATTAGGGTGTGGACGTAGTTTTTTGGGTGACTAAGGTAAAAGTGAAAACTTCTAGTTATCTCGTGATTCTAATGTGCACATGTGTTATTTGAGGGTTAAAAAAGCAAACAAAAATGGATTTTGGTAGAACTAGACGTGGGCATATTCCAGCCTCATTGGTAGAAGTGCAGTATAATTTGCCAACGCCACTTGGGTTGCGGACCCTGCGGTTCAGTTGGCCAAGTGGTTGCCCCTCAATTGAAAGTGCAATGTAAAAATAAATTTTAAAGCCACTTGAATTTGGAAGGAGTAGAAAATTTTTTTGATCACATTCCTTACCATCTTTGACACGGTGGTATCCACTAAATTCATTATGTAAGTAACACTTGAGCCAGTTTTAAACACAAAATGCGGAGAGCAAACTTACACCTAATGCTACTCTATCAGCTTCAAGATGGGTGAATATGGGAAAATAAATTAAACAAGCAAATGAAAAAAAACTTTCCATAATACTTTTCAAACAGCTGTAATATCTCCATGATATTCTAACATTTATTTGAAATATTATTATTTTTTCAATCCTTTTTGAAAGCAAGGGGGAGAATCATACAACAATGGAGAGAATTGAGAACATTCGACAATTTAAAGCTACTTTCTAACAATTTTTTTTAATTTTCTTAAAATAACAAAATTACCATTTATTTAAAGTCATAACATAGTTTGGCCAGCCTCTTAAAGTTTGGCCAACCTCTATATATAGCAAATTAATATGGAGACGTTAGTTGTTTTTGTTCATGCATAAGGATATTGGAGAAGAAATGAAGAGAATATAAACAAATTCAATGAGTGTTTTATTTCAATAAAGGATAATTTAGGTATTTTAAAAGTATCGAGGAAAGAAGTTTTTAGAAAATAGTTTTTAACGAGTATGTCTTTAATTGAATTTTTTTATAGTAAATTTAGGTACTCATTTGAAAAGTTATTTTAGTTATTTAATGTTAACATATCCTTTGTGGAAAATTTCAATAATATTGAGTGGTGAAAAATGGGCACTGAAAGTCGGTGAAGGACATGTCACATGGGTGATCGTTTTCTTCCACGATTCTTTACATGGACAAATCAAACGTATACCAACTTGACAAAAAGTGTTTCCCCTTTGAGAAAAAGAAAGTAAAAAATGGGAAGGGAAATAAAAACCAGAAACAGAAGGAAATTGACAGACGTGTGAAAACTGAAAAGACCGGCACCGCTTGCATTGTTGCTTTGCTTTCCCCCTTTGGTTTTTTTCTTTCCAACACATGACGTCCTCAGCAGACGCTACGTCAACCTCACAACTCTCCACAACCTTTTGGCAGCCCATCTTTCTCACATGTACCAGCTAAGCTAGACGGGTTCAAGAGTCCAAGACAGCTAGTTCATGGTCTATTTTTTGCCAGAGTGTGTTTCGCCTTGAATTAAGATTTCCTACTATTTCCACTTGAAGGCCCTGTTTTTTCTATGCGGGTAAGTCAGGTTTTTACTTGGGTTAGTAAGCCCCAAGGGAGAGAGCGTTGGTTCAAAGCCCCGCAATCTCTTCCTTACCTGTAGTCCTATAGTCCTAACCAATTGCATTACCCTTCCTTGTTTTAGAGGTTGTTTATTTGAGCTTGAGGTGTTGGGTTCTTGTTTTTGGACATGACACAGCTGCTCGCATGTCATATTTAGAAAAAAAATAAATTTGAAATTATACCTATCTAGAAAGTGTCAAATGCCTGATCAAAATTTTAAAACTTGAGCCCCTTCGCTTTTTGGTAGAATTTTTGAATACTTAAACGTAAAGGAGGCTTAAGAAGTTTCACCAATGGTTATTCATAAATTGTAGAGACAAAAATTCTTTCAATTGTAGTAAAGAAATAGATAACCTAGGCTTTGACCTTGTAACATAGTAGGAGTCATCAATTAGAAATTTGTTTTTCTAGCCAATACACTCATTGTTGAGTGACGTTGGCACCTTACAATGCCGCGGATGGATCCTTGGGACTTCATCTTAAAAGTATCACTAATGAGCAATACTCAGAAAAAAAAAACAAAAAAAAAAGGAAAGAAAAACATTCCTCTTAAAATAAATGCCCTCATATTGTAAAGGATTTTCAAATATTATCTCAATAGGAGTTGGTCCACTTTTAGGTTGACTGCATATTAAAAATTATAATTCAAAAATATTAATAAGATTGCACTAATCACATTTTTAAGGAAAAGGTCGATTTACTACGGGACCAACTCTTTAGCATAAAAATTAGTTATATCACATAATTGAAAATTTTTAATATTTTTTATGAATTAGAATCAATTCAAAATGAAAAATGAATACCTAAGTGCCTAAATGGGTGCCACCCTGGGGATTAATCTTACTAGGTGAAGGACTTTAGACATACTTATGTAAAAAACAGAAATAAATAAATAAAAGAGAATACCTAGCTTTTCATCTTTATTCTAAACAAATTATATATATATATATATATTAATGCAAACAAATAGGCCCAAATGCCCTTTTGCCCAAGGGGCATTCCCCAAATACCAATGCCAAATCAAGCCTTAAATAATGTATACTTAAAACTAACTATAATTGATAAAATGGAGAAATAAGAGGTTACTAGTTAGTTGGCAACCTCGCCTCTTACCCAGAGAGGCAGCATTGTCTTCATATGTATGTCTCTCGGTTTGAGCCTCTTCCTTAGGGGAGATGAAAAAAAAAGGGTATAGAATATAGATGCAGCATGCAGGAATGACAATACAAAAAACTCTTATTTTGCAAAAATTAAATGAGGGAGACCATGAGATACTATGTAGAGATTCTCTTCGGTACCTAGGCTCGATGATTAGTAAGGATGGAGAGATTGACGAAAATGTAGAGCATAGGATACAAGCCGGATGGCTGAAGTAGAGACTAGCTTCTGGAGTGCTTTGTGAAAGACGAATGCCAACGAAATTGAAGGGCAAATTTTACATGACAGTGGTTAGACCAGCTATGACATATGGAGTAGAATGTTGGCCAGTTAAGAATGCGCATGTTCATAAGATGGATGTAGTAGAAATAAGAATGTTTAGGTGGATGTATGGTAAAACTTGAAAAGATAAAATTAGAAATGAATGCTTTCGAGAGCATTTAGGGGTAGCACCAATAGGGGATAAGATTAGAAAAACCCGTTTAAGATAGTTTGGGCATGTTGAGCGTAGACTGATTATGAAACCAGTGAGAAAAAGTTTCGCTATACAGGCGGATGGCCTATCAAGAGGTAGGGGTAGGCTGAAGAGAACATGGATGGAGGTCATTAATTTAGATTTGAAGAAGTTTAACTTATCAAAGGATTTTGCTCAAATAGAAAGGAATGAAGAAACAGAATTCATGTAGCCGACCTCAACATAGTTGGGATAAGGCTCTGATGATAATGATGATGATGATGAAGTGAGGGAGACCATAATATTTATATTTTCAGCACACTTCACCATAAATTTCCAGGAATTCTGTTATAATCTTTTGGTAAAAAAAAAAAAAGAAGAGAATTTTTTGATAAAAAAACCCCTTAGTTGATCATTAAGATAAAAAACCCCTTAGTTGATCACTAAGCGTGTCTTAGAAAAAGTTTTGCACTGATTGAGTCCATTGGACCTAATTTTGTGTAATATATATATGGATAATATTCAAGTACATCTATCCCTTATATTATTGTGATGGATACTTCCTTTTTTGAACCTAATAAGGCAAAAAAAAAAAGAAAGAAAGAAAGCGCTCCTCACCAGGGAGGGATGCATAATATACATAGGATAATCTTCATTTGCATATAAGAACTCCTCTGTTTTAGAAAAACACCCAATCCATTGATCACAAGAGTCACCCTTTAGACATCCTCAATTGGAATCAAGGCTCTGATACCACACCCATTTTCATCCAAAGGAGAAAAAAGAGGAAGAAAGAAGAAAAGGAGTGACGCTCCCCACATTAAAAAAAAATTACACAAAATGAGGTCCAATGGACACATTTAATGAAAAAACTTTTACTGAAACTAATTAGGATTTGTAGTTAGCTACGAGCTTTTCTTTTTTTTTTTTTTGTAAAATTCTAAAATAAAAAGAGTGCTGCTATTTGTACTCCTCCTTCTTCTCTTCTTACACCTGCCAAAAAAATAAAAATAAAAATAAAAATAAAAATAAAAATAAAAAATTTTCAAATTACCCCCACCTCTTCTCTTCCTACATATTTCTCTCCCTTCCTTCCCTCCGGCCGTGACGAGCTCTGGCCGGTGGAGGGGCTCTCCCTCCCTCTACCTCTTTCTCCTCCTCCCTTTTCCTCTTCTTCCTCCTCCTCCCTCTATTCTATCTCTCCTTCTCTCTCACTCCCTCTTTCCTCCCTTCCCCTTTCCCTCATCGCCGCAGCCGGCCTCCTTGCTGATCGATCTCCGACTGCTGACGACGAGTTCCGGCACTCTTCCTCTCCCTCCCCTGCCCTCTTTCTTTCCCTCTTCCTCCTCCTCCTCTTCCTCTCCCTCCCTCTATTCTGTTTCTTTTTCCCTTTCCCTCCCTCTTTTCCTCCTTTCCTCTTTCTCCCCCTCTTGCCGTCTCCCTGCAGCAGGGAGAGCAAGATCTCCCTGCAGCAGGGAGACCGGATTGGTCTCCCTGCTACTAGAAGACTGCAAGAAGGGGAGAAAGGGGGGAGGGAGGAAAGAGAGAGAATAAAGAGAGGGAGAGAGAGAGAGGAAGCTTTCCGCCGGCTGGAGCTCATCGTTAGCGGAGTTGTGATGGAGAGAAGGGCATTTTGAAAATTTTTGAGTTTTTTTTTAAATTTTTTGGCCTGTGTGAGGTAGGAAAAAACTGTGTATGAATAAAAGTACTCAAAAACAAAACAGCCGTCAACCAAATGTAAATTTTCATGAAACGCATACGCATCGAAGACTTTTCCACGCAAGTGCGTCTCTTTTTCACGTGTTACCAAGCGCCCTAAATCCCTAATTCTCGGACTTCTCTCTCTCTCTCTCTCTCTCTCTCTCTCCAACAACACGGCAGCGGCGGCAAACAAAAAAAAAAAAGTAGTTTCTCTTGCAAATAGATGCACAGCAAACAAATAAAGAAGAAAGAATCCCTCTATTTCATTTTTGAATCTACAGACCAAAATCACTCTGTTTCATTTGAATCTTGTACCCAAACAAAACAGAAGAAAGAAGGCCCACAACAAACCCCTGACAATCAAACAAAGAGTAAAAAGAGAAGAACATGAGATGCTATTACATTAGATCCTTCTTTTATTTCTATAATCTTCTTCTTCTTCCCTCATCAGACAACGGAATAGATGATCATCTCTGTAGTATCAAACCCAAAAACCTTCTGGTTTTTGCAACCCATAACCGCAGCAGCAGCAGCAGCAGCGCCATGGTCATCGACCCCGTTACCGTGACCGTTGCCTTGACCATCAGAGTGGGGCGGCTTGTAATACATCCGAGCCGTCTGAGGGCAATGGGAGTGGAACCGGGCCACGATCCTCACGCCCAAGTCTAACATCTCCACGTACTTGCTCATCTCTTCCAATCTCTATCTGTATATGTCTACTTCTCTATATCTCCTTCTCTCTCTTTTCTTTCTTTGAACCCTTTCCTTGTTGGAAGGGGAAGAACCTTCTCTCTTTTCTATTTTGTTGGAAGGGGAAGAAAGAGGAGAAGGTAAAAGGAGAGGGATTTCAGAAAACGTCCCAGATGGAGTCGCCCATGAAATGGGTCGATGCTTGTTTAGGTTGGGAAATGGAAGAGGAGAATGGGGGTTGTATTTATAAGGGGGGCTTTGGTTTCTCCTGTTTTCTCTCTATGCTCTTTCTTCACCATTTCGTCTCCACGTTTCACGCATCGGTTTCGTTCGTGGGTGCAGTCAAAAAACACCGCGTCACAAAGAAAGTTCGCGTGGAGAGGCCGTCAAAGTAGGACTTTGGGGTGCAGGTGGGACTCGGGGCCGGTGATTAATTTGCTGCATGGGGTTACAAAATGCTGCTCCAAGTGTTGGGAATTACGATTTCAGGATTCGTTTTTGATGTATAAGAGATCTCTCATGGTTTCGAACCCATATGAAAACAGTAAGTTCTTTTTTTTTTTTTTATAGAGTGACTTATTTGGATCCCCACCAAAATAAGGGTGGACTCATAATTTTTATTTGGGTGGTGCGGGTTATGATAGAGTGAAGAAGTCGACTACTAAAATATAAATTTTAAATCTAATTTTTGAAATTTGTCAAATCATATAAATGTAGTCACACCAGTGTACTAACATGTAAGCCCGTTTTGGATATAAACCTATGAGATATATCAGACGGGTATGTGAGGGAGTGGGGGCATCGATGATCCACTTAAATTGAAAAGTAGCCCTCGCACCATTCTTGTGACAGTGTTTTCATTTCTCTTTTGAGTAAATTATCAACAAAATTGATAATTATTGTGACAAGCTTCAGTGAGGGCCACTTTTGAATTCCTAACTACTCACAAATTGTTAGTCTCATTTGCATCAAATTTCACTACATTTGGAGGTGGGTTCGACACCAGATCAATCATCATATGTTAAGAATTTGTCAAATTAGATTATCTTTCAATCAAAAACTTGTTTTGATAAGGAAGACTATAAGTTCGATGATTAGCTACATCAGCAGAGTGGACCATGAAAAGAGTCAAGAGGATTAGACATGTTAGGACACAACAAACGACTCAGTAATCAACCCATTGGATGTCTGCACTTGATCAAACATGGTGGTGGCACCCGCCAGGGGGGTTGGTTGGCTGGCTAGCATGCAGTGTGGGTTTGCTCCCCACATCATGTACTAGTATATCTTGGGGTCATGCGTGCCCCCAAGGGGTCAATCCTGTTTGGTCAAAATTTCATGGGAAAAGCATTCGTCAGCCTAAAATATAAATAAAAGATGATGGGAGAAATTTTGATTTGGCCGACCAGTAAAAGATAAGAATCATGATTCTGAGCTATTTGGATTTTTAGGTGGTTTCGGCCAATGAATTTGGCTCCAAAAGATTTGATTGCTTTCTAAGAGTAGAAGTGGTACATATTGCTTTCTTTATCTCTCTCAATATGAATCTCAAAAGGTCTTCCAAATGAAATATAAGAACCATCAGAAATGATGATGGGCAAAATTTTAGTAGTGTGAGATTTGGCCTACCATAGATAGGAATCATGATGATGAGCTATTTGAATTTTTAGGTGGTTCCTGCAAATGAATTTGGCTCCAAAAGATTTGATTGCTTATAAGAGTAGAAGTGACATATATTGCTATCCTTTTCTCTCTTGTTATGAATCTCAGATGGTGTTCAAAATGGATGATAAGAACCATCAGAAATAATGGTGGGTAAAATTTTTAGTATAGTGAGATTTAGCTACCAGTTATATATAGGAATCATGATTCTGAGGTATTTGAATTTTTAGGTAGTTTCTGTCAATGAATTTGGATCCACAAGATTCGATTCCTTTCAATGAGTAGAAGTGGGACATATTGCTATCCTCATCTCTCTCATTATGAATATCAGGTGTTCTAAATGGAAGATAAGAACAGTCAAATTCATACGTGGATTGAAACAGGTAATCATGCTTTTGATAAAAGAGTATTTATGAATTCAATTGTAAGAACAAATATTTTGATTGGTTAATAACAAATATCAGAGAGAGACGTAAAAGAAATTGATACTGTTTAATACTAAACTAGCACAATGATCTGTGTTCAGCTAAGGTATGTCCATGCATTGCCGATTAAACATCCGCCCATTATAGAAATATACATAGAGAAAAAAGTTAATTAATGACCATTGCAAATCAAGACTCAAAATTTTTAGAAGACTTAGATTGATTAATTGGCCAATTTGAGATTAGGGAGAAAATCGCAACAAAACAAGTTAGAAATAAAAGGAGAAATAAAGTGAACAAACTTCTTTTCTCCTCATTAAATAAAAAAAATCCTTTCTCCTTATTAATAATAAAAAAAACAACATCTCTTTGAAGAGTAACTAACTTAAATAATTTAGCAAATATATTATATGCAAATCTGCATTATACACAGAATTAAATTTTTAGAAAGAAAAAATCATGACAATAGTAACTAATTTAAGAATTAGTACATAGTGAGCAGGAGAATATGCAAAAATAAATATATTTTGGGTAGATTGGGAGAAATTTTGCAAAAAGGGAAAGGACAATGGAAAAAAATAAAAGGTAGATGTAAGTGGTTGCATGAGATAGGATTGGTTGGTTATTTGAAATAAGAGACATAAAGAGAGTTATGAGTGGGGACTTACTAATTTACCATTAGAAGTGGGAAGGGAATGTGGTGTATTCATTAGGATAACTTACAAGTCAGAATCATAACTAATGGTCAAAATAAGTGCTCGAATTCTTGGCTTTAATATATTATAATTCGGGACGGGAGGTTTTTGGAAAAAGGTAAAATGTAGATAAAAGGTGGTTGCATGATAAGTTTGGTTGGTTATATGAGATAAGAGATAAAAAAGGGAATCATGATTGGGAGTTATTAGCTTACCATTAGAAGTAGGGAGGGAATGTGTGGTGTATTCATTAGGATAAGTTGCAGCAAGTAAAAATCATAACTAAATGGTCAAAATTAGTGCTAGAATGGTTGGCTTTAATATATTATAATTGTCATGGGGTTTAACAACTAAAAATGATCCTTTATAACCTCAAGAAAACGAAGAACTTCAAAGCATATTATTTAGAAATGACCTTTGAATGCAAAGTCTCACACTTTTGAAGCTATGATGTCCAGATACTTTTAAAATGCATGACGTTTCATGTCTTATCGCAATAAATGCTTCACCTTTTATGTGCAAAATATATATTTCTGTTGTATTTATAGTTTGTCCCTACCATATCTACACCGTATCAAAGTATTATACATTTGGAGCAAACAAGAGGTACTCATAATTATATAGAGATTTTGGATAAAGGTGGTGTACGAATCTTTTAAATTAGAACAATGAACTTTGTGACAGAACTACACTACAAGAAAAGAGACATATAGTGGCAGTTTTTTTCTGCCGCTAAAAGATAAAATCTGCCACTAAAACTTTATTGCAGCAGATATTTGTCTGCCACTATATTTGTCACTAATACCCTCTGTCGCTATTGCTCACCACCTTTTTGCGGTGGAGAAGTGTCTGCCACTAAAAATAAGAAAATAGCAGCAGTTAAACAACTGCCACTATTAATATTAAAATGTGCCACTAAAAAAGTTTTTTAGAATCCGAAGAGTGCCTGTTTAAATAGTTTTAGCGGCAGTTTTTTTCTGCCACTAAAATAATTTTTATAAAAATTTTTTTTTTATGCCCCATTCCACCATCCATGAAAAAAGAAAGATTGGGTTGGTTTGGTTGCCTATTGAGCTTAATTTCTGGATATTGGAGCTTCTCACATTGATTTTTTTTTTCGAATGATAACTTCCTTAATAGCTTAATAACTTCACAATCATCCCAATCAGCCGAACTGCGTCCAATCCAGTGAGCTGCGCCACATTTGCAATTGCTCCCAGATGTTCCCAAGTTGACGCCATCTCCTCCTCACTCCAAATCCTCACTCCGCCACATTTACAATTGCTCCCAGATGTTCCCATGTTGACGCCACTCCAAATCCTCTGATGTTCCCATGTAAACGCCACTCCAAATCCTCACTCTTCGAATTCTGATGTTCCCATGTTGACGCCACTCCAAATCCTCACTCTTCGAATTCTGAGATAAGTCAAGAATTCTGATGGAGAGAAAAGTCTGGTTGTAAGCTGAAAATGCTTGGGGAGATGGAAAAAAAAAATGGGGAGGGGTAGATTGGTTGTAAGCTGAAAATGCCTGGATCATCGGAGTAATCACATAACTGCAAGCAGCCAAGTACTTTATCTCTGATTGTTTTATTTTCTTTGAACCATAAGCCAGCCATTTCTTTCCTATTCTAACAGTCCCAGCATCCCAAATATCCTGTGTTCCCAAATATCCTGTGTTTGTGCAACAAATATAGCTGAACTTTTTCTTTTAGCTTGTGTTATTATACAGTGTCCACAAATATTGAGCGCACCATTCTCCATGGGAGTGTCTGAAATTAATTGTGTAATTATAACATAAGTGCATTGGATGAATTGACTTCTGAAGAAAAAAGCATGGATAACAACAGGGATCACAGCATATGACTATCTTCTTGTATTTAACTAACAAAAACAAGATAAACACCCATGTAAATGTTAAAACACTGTATTTACACAGGCGTATTGAAATAGAAAGCTACAAATGGATTTGATTGTCTCTTCCCCTTTCCAACATTTCCAACATGCATGGATGCAGGATAGGCATGAGAGTTAGCACACAGGATTCTTCCGCTTTGATAAACCTAGAGTCAGCAATCAGCACCTTCTTAAAAGGTCAGGAGTCTTCCCCAAACATAGGAGCCTGAAAACAAAAACCAACATTTCATTGACTCAAGGTTTTGCCGCATAAATGCATAATACATACATAAAAAGGTGATTCCTCTTGTAGCAAAACTAGTCACAATTTCCTAGTTCACCTATAATTCTCCCACAAGAATTTCATATAATTCTCAAAAATAAAAGTTAGAAGACTTCATCATTTGGACAACTAATGAGTTGATCAACAAAGCTCCCAGCTTAGCGACATGACAAACAATCTAACATTTGGACTTTCCACCATTGCAATTGGACAGGCAATCAACTGAATGTTCTTCTGCTGCCCATTTGCAAGCCAACGACTAAATGGCAGTGATGCTCCATAAGATGAGATTTTTGCAGAATCAACTGTTGGAGCAACCTCTGGTGGGAATTCCAAATGGCTCGACTGGTATCATTATCATGTATCTCTTACTTAAGCTTCCAATATCAAGCATGAAGCAGATCGTAGGCCCAAACTTAACAATAAAACTGTTATGTACTGAAACAAAACAACCAGATTGAATTGAAACAAACAAACAACCAGATTGAATTGAAACAAACATATACATACAGCATAACTAGAAGTCATAGGAAACAAACAACCAGATTGAATTGAAAATAAGTCCCTCCGACTCTAATCATATATCATATACCCAAATGGAAAATTAGAACACCAAACAACCCCATCAAGCAATACCACAAAACCAGCTAAAGATACAGTCATCAGCAAATCCATAAACAGTCAAAATACACTAACCAGATGTTCAGCCTTAATACCTACAAGCAGCTCCAAAAGCCCACAGAAGTAAGAACCTTTTATCAGAACAAAAAAAAGAAAAAAAACCCTAAAATCCCACATTGACCCTAAAACCTGAATAGCCAGTGGGTCAGATTCTAAACCTGGGAGCCCGAATTGACCCTAACCCATTGCCACCCGACTACAACCCAACAATAACCAATTTCTTACATGTTCTTCTTAGGCAACAAATACACATAGTTGGAGAAATCTGCCAATTAAGTTAGAAATGATCATTTCCTAGTAATAAGAAGGTTAAGCTGTTATCACAAAATCCTAACACTGCCAAGCAGATACTGAGAAGAGACTTCTCTACAGAGATCCAGCCCTCTTGTTTGGATGGGAAAACGAAGATGATGCACCAGTTCTCAAAAGAGACATCAAATCAGTTATAATCATAGTTATTAAACGAGACATCAATTGTAGAGAGGGAGATAACCTCTGAAAAATGCTGGAGAGATCAACCGACATGCTGAATGTCATCGGGAGAAGCACCATAAACCTATTACAAAAGAAATAGTGATTTGAGTATGAATTTTAAAGGGAATTAAACACAAATATATCTAAGTTTTAAAACTATGGTATGCTACGCACAGCCTCAGATGAAGAAGACGAAAGGCCACTCCCAGTGAAGCGCTGGAACCATGCCATCACTTGGTTCAATTGGGTTCGCACCTCGGTCATTTCCTCTTTCAAGGCAATTACCATTTGCTCACTTGCTATCCTTTGAGCTCTCTCATTCTCTGCTATCCTTCGTGCTTCAGCAAGTGATGCCCGTGGACCATAGATATCAGAGGGAGTGACACCTAATCCAAAAGTGCGAACCCAACCACGTCTATCTTCTCCCATCACTTGGGTGAAGATAGCATCTCGCGCTGTGCTGCTCTGTGAGTTCTCCGACTGGCTAATTCTTTCATTAATCTCTCTCTGCAATTCACAATCAAACACTATTTCATCCGTAACCTCCTCAGAGTTCATAGTAAGTGCATTCTAATAGGGATACCAAATAGTAAAAAACTGAATAAATCACATGATGATGACGACCTAGCAAACATAACTTTGAACTAACTATTCAACAAAACATATTCTTAAGCACCCAGGTATTTCTCCAATTTCAATCCCTGAAGCTGCATGTTCCGTATTTCAGAAGCAGTATAAGACACTCCAAGCTATACTTATGCGTTGTTTGGTATCTATGCTCTTATTCCAATAGAGCCTTAAAAAAGGAGGCTAAAGCTCTTCTTTTCATAAGCCCAGCCATGAGATCTTTCATTTTAAGAGTGCTTACCTCTACTTCCCTAAAGCAGATAGATGGCAGAAACATGGGCCAAATGCTCTTATTTTCCAAACCTCTTCTTGCTTTGGACATATAGACAAATAGCAAAACATGGGCTACCGATGAGGCTTTTTTATTCATGTCAGATCTGAATATGAAAGCTTTGACCCCGCTAAACATCCTACTTCCCTGTCTTCTATTCAGAAAAAAAAAAACACTTTTAAATTTCAAATTCAGGGCGATTAGGATCCCAAAGACACTCAATGGAACACCCAAAGAAAGTGCAGTGAAGCAGCCCCACCCCCAACACCAAACCCACACCATCAAGTGTGAAAATCTAAATACAGCTCCATAAAACCAGTTAAGTTCAAGTTAAGATACACTATCATATTGTAAGTACTAGCCCCAGTGATTCTAAACTGCAAAAGCCAAACCAAAAACATAAAAAACCAACATCCAATTTGCTTCCAAACAGCTAACAATCAAGCTACGAAACAATCTAAAACAAAACAGAAAGAAAGATCAATGCAGAAACCCCCCACTTCTTTTTACTGTAATCAGCACCAATAAACTTAAGCAAAAACAAAACCAAATGCTGATTTGGAGCTGAAAACGCGTACAAACATCACAATCTCCTCCTCCCCGTCTTCCCCATCACTTCATATTCATAAGCTTCTGTTTGGATGCAGAGAAAACAAGGAGAAGAAACAGTAAAAATCTCAACTTTATCCATCCAAACAGACACTTTTAGAATCACCCCACGTTACAATCAACAACAACTTCTTCCGTTAGCGGAGCATTCAAACGCGCCACAGATCGTTCCCAAAACGGGTAACTGTGAAACGGACGGTCGTGATGAGGAGCATATGATCATGGAAACCATTCAAAACCGTTGGATTCTGGGAGGGAAAGATGGGTTGGGGAGTTTACCGTCGAATCTCTCTTCGAAGATGATTTCGGAGAATGCCACGTGGAGAGAAACGCAGACGAGTAGCAGAAGCAGGAGCAGCGAGAGGGCTTCCACTTGCGAGGATTTTGCCAGTTGGGGCTCAATATTATAATGGCATGATAGAAGTGCCCCCATTTGTTAATGGATTGTCATGGAGATTTCACTTTAATATAATTTGGGCCCAAAGTGTTGGAGTTTTTTATAATACAGAAGGCTGTAGCATCAAAGGTGACTATTACTACAATCCTAAGTTAAGAGTCAAGCTTAAACTTACCATTACTTCCGCTGATGCTTGATCCACCGGTCGTCCATCTCGACGCATATGAGTCAATTTGAACATCTCCGTCCGATCCAATGGCTGCCCATCAGGATTTCGTGCCCGCTATCATCATTTGAAAATAATTATATTAAAAAGCAATAAGCTGGATATCCAAATTATTATATAAACAATAATAATTTAAAGAAGAAATTACCGCTTCCTCACGTATCCGAGCGAAGCTTTTCGTTCCTGCAGTATGACTCATTACTTGTGCAGCACGATTTTTTGAATTTCTTCTGCTTCGCGCCTAATTAATGCAAACATGAACTTTTCAAAGAACGAGAAAAATAAATTCAAAACTAAAACATTTGGCTTGTAAATCTTAAATTTTTGATTTATTCCATACAATTCCATCTAGAGACCCCAAAAACTCAACGAGCGTCGCCCATTGGTCTGGATCAGCTCTCGGAGGACAATGCCGCAACCGCTCCCGAGTAGTGGGATATGGATCAAAATGTCTCTTCTTCAATGCGGTCTTCCAGTTCCTCCAACTGCGGCTTATCCCCTTGTAGATCCATCTCTTCACCTTCTCGTTATTTTCAATAAGAAATTTTGACTGCAACACATGCATAATAAATTCAACATCAGTATCAGTATGGATACAATATACACTATTATTATAATTGAATCAATTACATTAATACCTCTATAGCTTGCCACATATCTGTTTTCCGCTATGCAGGCATTTTCCTCCAATCTGTATAAGTAATGGGCGCCTTTTGCCCATCTCGTGCGATGACACCAAGATACGAGGATAATACTCTCCCATTGCTTCCAATAGGCTGCCCATATTCATTAAAATGCACAACGATCCGCTCCCGCTGATTAGTGAGAGCAATGCATCGATTTGCCCCTCTTGTTCTTTTTGTTGTTTGAGTCCCTATTCAAAACACATTACAATTTCTCTATGAAAACTTGTAACAAAAAGATTGAAAGTTAATAATAAGGTAGTGGGCAGTGTGTGACTTCCATCTGAGAAGTTGTTTTTCTAACACTGGTACTTATTTTGACAGGTCGGTAGTATAAATTGTGAAAAGGAGCAAACTTTCTGCAAGGATCTTGGTATGAGTATTGATAATTATATGTAATTACCTGAAGTAGATGTCTCAGGGCATGTCTGGGCTGATCGGTCTCCTCCCTGTGATGATGAAGATGTCATACCTAGCATGTGCACCAATGACTAGCATAACATAACAACTAAATGCTAGCATCACAACTTGAAATGGCTGTAATACTATGATATAAACAGTCAAAATGCACTTAAGAAGGTAGAAGTCAATAAAACAAACAACATTTCCATATTCCATTCAACAGCAAACTGAAATTTAGAAAATTTCAACTGTTATTCAATAGAGGAAGAAAAGGGGGGGACAATTCTAGCCATTCAAAAGTTACCCACAAATGTAAAAAACTTGAATTCAATTACAAACACCACAACTACTCTGGAATTCAATTACATGTTAAAAAACTTTATTCAATTCAAAAGTTTGAAATGGTATTAGAATTGACAAACTCAGCATCATCAAATTCAGAATCATCTCCATGGTCTTTCCCCGCTTGGGTGCCTAGAGGTGTGTCAACAACTATCCAAGGCACATCTACCCTTGCTTCACTAATATTATCGACATCTACACAAATTTCTTCTAACTGTTGAGCATTGTATGGCTCACTTTCCAAGTATGTCTCCTCTTCATTTGCATTAACATCCCCACGCATGTCAAAAAAATCCCTAGGTCTTGTCGTAATAGCGACATGCCAATCCGTTTCAACCGGGTCTTCCACATAAAATACTTGCAATGCTTGAGAGGCTAGCACAAATGGTTCATTAGTACTTAATAATCGTTTCAAATTTACAAGTGTGAACCCAAACTCATCTATTTTGACACCCCTACCTTGGGACGTGACGTCAACCCAATCACATTTGAATAAGACCACCTTTCGCTCTTCATAGTAATCTAGTTGTATGATATCAATCAAAACACCATAGTAGGTAACATCTCCTATAATAGGGTTCCTGTCCTTGACACTTGCAAAGCTTGATGTTTTTGCGGTAACCACAACTCCACTGTTTTGAGTCTTACTTTTCTTATCAAAATCTTTCGTGCGAAACCTAAACCCATTTATCACATACTTGGAGAAGCTACTGGCCACCTTACTAGGACCTCTTGCCAGCAAAATAAGGTCTGTAGTGACCCGTTCGTCACCTTCTAATCGCAGGCGATCAACCTGTATGGATACCACATATTAGTAGAGCACCAAAATCATATTTATGAAAAATATGTGTTTAGTTGTTATATATATGTATATATATATAGTAAGAAAATCTTTTACTTACATGAGATTCAAACCATTTGGGAAATTGATAATTGTGCATGCGTTCTCTATCCATTAGTCGCTTGTGACGATTATTACTGTAGATTATTTGACGGTGTTCTCTACGTGCAAAAATGACCCTCAATTAGAACACTAAGAATGATATTATATTTAATTGCTTGAAAAAATTAATAATCAACATGAAGTAAGTGTTTTACTCGAGAAATGGGGTCACTTCGGCGCAATTAAAGAGAATATACCGATGCATCTGCTCCCATGCATCGTGCATCAAATTTATTAGCGTCTCCTTCCCAAGTACACGGCCTGACCTCAAGAAAATTGATGACATTTGATTTGTTTCTCCTGGGCCATCATCATAATTCCTTGGTGTACGAGTCGACCTTGTCTCTATATCATGCAAATACCTTGAACAGAATGTCAAACATTCTTCTGCCAGGTATCCCTCTGCTATTGAACCCTCCGGTCGACTTTTATTGCGCACATATGACTTGAGAGTAAACAAGTACCTATGAATAATTAGAAATAAGAAATTATAAGAATAGTTTTTACAAAAACAGAACCATTCCTACATTGACATGTTGAAAAAAATGCAATGAAGTTAAACACACCTCTCAATTGGGTACATCCATCGGTATTGTACGGGTCCAGCAATCTTGGCCTCTCCTGCCAAGTGAATTGGCAAATGAACCATAATATCGAAGAAGGCTGGTGGAAAAATCATTTCAAGATGGCACAATGTTGTTGCAATTCGAGACTCTAGTCTATCAAGAACTTCGACTTTACCAGTTTTTGAGCATATTTCCCTAAAGAAATTGCTTAACTCAATTAATACTGCACTAATATTCTTTGGCAAGGCCCTTCGCACTGCTAATGGAAGTAATTGTTGCATTAAAATATGGTAGTCGTGACTCTTCAATCCAGACAATTTGAACTCTTTCAAGTGCACACAACGTGATATACTAGCCGCATAACCATCTGGAACCTTCACCCGAGATAATACCTTGCAGAAAATATCTTTTTCTTTCTGAGACATTGAGAAACATGCAGGAGGCAAATGTGTTTTGTTTCCTTCCTCATATGGATGAAGGGCAGGCCTAATGCCCATATGTTTTAGGTCTTGACGTGCCTTTACGGTGTCCTTTGTTTTTCCTTTAATATTCAACAATGTCCCAACTAGA
The DNA here is from genome assembly GCA_037013555.1 of Sextonia rubra. Lineage (NCBI taxonomy): Eukaryota > Viridiplantae > Streptophyta > Magnoliopsida > Laurales > Lauraceae > Sextonia > Sextonia rubra. Next base: position 15,658,873 of record JASUAD010000003.1, read on the forward strand.
CTAGCACATATATTCTTTTCAATATGCATGACATCCAAGTTGTGGCGTAATAAAAGATGCTCCCAGTATGGTAATGTGAAGAATATACTCTTCTTCTTCCATCCACTCGTGTTATCATCCCGTTTTCTCTTCTTACTTTTCCCGAATGTGATGTTGATGTCACGACATTGTTGCAACAGCTCCGTCCCAGTTCTTGACAAAGGAGCGGATCTGAATTCCGTCTTTCCATCAAATTTTGATTTATCACGACGGAACCTGTGATCGGCATCCAAGAAACGGCGATGGCCCATATAACATAACTTTTGCCCATTAAACAAGAAGCAATGACAAGTGTCCTCATTGCAATGAGGACAAGCAAAGCGACCTTTAGTGCTCCATCCTGAGAGGTTTGCATATGCAGGATAGTCATTAATCGTCCACAACAATACTGCACGCATCAGAAAATTTTGATTGGTTGATGAATCCCAAGTGTGCAATCCATCCTCCCATAACTCCTTTAACTCATCTACCAACGGTTCCAAATATACATCAATATCATTCCCAGGTCCCTGTGGACCAGGAATAAGCAATGACATCATGAAAAAAGGTTGCTTCATGCACATCCATGGTGGCAAGTTGTATGGCATTAAAATAACAGGCCATATGCTGTGGGCAATGCTCATTGTACCAAATGGGTTGAAGCCATCACTTGCTAACCCAAGTCTAACATTACGAGGTTCTGCTGCGAAATCTGGGTATCGATCATCAAGACTTCGCCATGCTTGAGAGTCAGCAGGATGCCTCAACACCCCGTCATTGGTGCGACCCTCTGCATGCCATCTCATGAATGAAGCCGTTTTATCTGACATGAAAAGCCTCTGAAGCCTTGGCTTCAAGGGAAAGTGACGGACAATCTTTGCAGGAATTCTCCGTTCATTGGAAAAAGAAGGTGATGCACCGTCATCATTGGATTTCCACCTTGAAGTGCCACATACAGAACAAGCAGATTCCTTCGCAGTTTGTTTCCAGTACAACATGCAATCATTAGGGCATGCATCAATCATATTGTAACCAAGGCCCAATTCTCCAATGATCTTTTTGGTTTGATAGAAGGACTTTGGTAAAGTTTCCCCTTCAGGAAATGCTTCTTTTAACAATTCAAGCAACATAGTAAAAGACTTGTCGCTCCATCCACTCAGACACTTTATGTGGTATAATCGCACAACGAAAGCAAGCTTGGTGAAATTCTTGCATCCCGGGTACAACTCTTGCTCGGCATCTGCTACCAATTTGTAAAATTTCTCTGCTTCTATATTAGGTCCTTCTTCAAGTCCTTGTGAACTAGATTCAGGATCTTGAATTCCAAATGCTGACCGCAACATTCCATGCATATCATCAACTTCATCCGGTGCATCTTCATCCAAGGTTACATTACCAGACATTTGATGTGGTGGTGAAAATGTTTCCCCATGGAAAACCCAAGCACCACGAGCGTAACTCTGTTCAAATCCATCGCATATTAGATGTTCATGTACTTCATCCCGAGATTTATAGTATACATTACTGCAATTCTTACATGGACATTTGATCCTATCCCTTGATATTGCATTAGCAAATGCAAAGTCAAGGAATCGTTCAACCCCTTCTTCATATGCAGCGCTCACTCTCGACTCAAGAGTCCAACTCTTGTCCATAATGACTTTTCTGAACAAATGGACCGTCAAAACAGAGTAATCTTATTGGAGACTTGATTCAGAAACTTGATTGGGTAGGTTCATTTGATTCACTTTCCGGTCCATCTGATTTCCCTACCTAGTGACATAAACAATCAGAAAGATTACCATCATCTATATTTCACTATTAGATGGCATAGCACTTGAGGATGGATGCAAGCTAGAAACTCTAGCAGCCAACAAAAGATAAGCTTCTTAAATTCATATAGAGTGGCATGTTCGGATATGAAAGTTCAAATCCCATGTGAGAAGATGATTAGTAATATCGACAGAGTTGGAATTCAAGTATAAAGCATGTGAGCAGAAAAAAAGTATGAAAAGAAGATAAGATTTCACATTTTTCAAGACAACACTCATTTTACTTGTTCTTTCAGAGTTGTCAACTGGTGATAATCTTACATTTTCAAGCCAACACCCATGTGTGATTTCATTATTATGAATACCTACTGTCACTAATAAAACCCAAAGAAGGTGGATAAAATGCTAGGGACATACAAATAACTAAGAACACACAAATATGCAAGCATACATTCCTTTCTAACATCTTTTATGTTGAATAGTAGGAACTATACAAAACAATGAGCTTGGTAAGTAGGATATGCTAAACTTGTACCCTAAAAATATTGGCAAAGTATGAGTACTGATACAAGTGCCATATCAAAAAAATTCATAAAATCGAAGGAATATGAGCGCCTTCAAAAAAAAATTCATTATTTTCCATTAACTAGAGGCTAGATGCATTGACATCGACATGCTTGTCAGTGCAACATGGATTGGCATGGCAACAGACCCAAAACCTTAGAATTTCCATGTCCACAATACATTGCAATCACATTTCTTAGGTTGTCACCACAAGTAGTTTGAAGCTACCATTCATGTTAATAATAATTGTTTGTCAATCCACAAGTAGTTTGTGGCTCCCATTAAATAATAATAATAATAATAATAATAATAATTGTTCGTCATGGTGGTTGCAGAAAACTTTGGGCAGCGTGCTCCAAATCTGAGGGATCTATTTGAAAATCCCCCTTCTATCACTGTTTCTGTCGGTCCTGATGTCCTCAAGTCCCTAAAGGATCCATCAAAAGCAAATCCATCTTCTGATAGCAATAAAGCAGAGGATGGCCCTATCTTGGAGATTCCTACGTCTGAGGTATGCTAGGATATTAGCATCGAAAATCCTCATGTTGACAAAATTGAAGATGCTGGTTTTCCAGATCCAAACACAGAATTATCTGTCCCAAATGCATTGATGCCAAATGATGACATTGAAGAAGAAAGAAGCCAGCTTTTGGATACTGAGTATCGAAATAAGATTCTTGATGATTTATTTGAGGTATGATTTTGTCTTTCTTTTGGCTGTGTATGCTTCTTGTTTTGTGGTTTATATACTTGTTACTTTCTTACTTTGCATTCATATTGGAATTAGTCTGATAATAAGAGTGTATGAAAAATGTTAAATTGGTGGGCTTTGCAATTGAAAAGCTGCATTAAGGGTTTATATACTTGTTACTTTCTTACTTTGCGTTCATAGTGGAATTATTCTAATAATAAGAGTTTATGAAACATGTTGAATTGGTGGGTTTTGCCATTGAAAAGCTGCATTAAGTTTTTTCATGCAGTTGGTTGTTTTGTCAGAACCATATACTGTTGGTCTGAGCACTAGTTCTTAATGGTTCACATGTTTCTGTAGGTTGATATGCATACAATAGAGATCTCAATATGCAAGAAAATCAGCTCCTATATTAACAAAGTTCCCATTCTTTTAGTTCATCTCAGTATATAAGCACATCAGTTCCTATATTGATTAGAATTTAGAAGTTTTCATATAAGCACATCCCAAATCTGTTGGAATTGTAGATTTCTGGATAGATTAGTGTCCAGTATAGAGGAAAAGAAGCATCATGAAGTGAAGTTGAAAGAAAGCCTGAAGGATTTATCCAGAAGACGAATGGAGCTGCAAAATGCATTATCCTCATCTTGGCCGAAGCAGGTAAATCATTCTCTGCCGATTTCTTCCCATATTGACATGAAATATTTGCTGCTTTTGTTATCTTTTATAGTGAAATATTCACATCATTGTAGCTTAAAAATATCACCATATTTTTCAGTAGGAGATCAAACATTCCATATTCCATAAAATGCATTGCCCTGTCATCTATACAACCCAATAGTATGAAGTGAAATGAGAAGGCCTGAAACCTTGTGGTTGTAACAATGAGCACCTGTCAACTGAACTATAGGCTCCTTCCATCATGGGTCAGCTTATGTATAGGACGGAACAAAATATCAAAAATTGACATTTAAATTTAACTCAGTAACGAGGCCATGTCACCCAAATCAAACCCAAGTTTTTGAAGGGTGGTACATAGAAAACTTAAGGTTGAATTGAAGTTTACTAATGGAAAAAGAATGCAGACTTACTTCAATTGACCGTAGGTTAGGAGGCAAAGATTAGCTTCTTTGAGTTTGGATATTGCTCCTGGATTTCTAAAAATGGCTCTGACTTCTGATACTATCCCTTGCAAACCACAGGCCACACTCAGTTTGATGGCCACAGAAGAACAGACAATAAAAACAGAATGGATCTGATCTTGTTTCCACTACAGCAGCAAAGAAAAGAAAGCAGTCATTCCCTTCACTTCACTCAATTACAAAACTAACATTTGAATCAACAAAACACCAACACCAACACCACACCAGTAGATATTTGGAAAGAGAAAAGAACAAAAACAACAAAGGAAATCACACACACACACACACACACACACACACACACACACACACACACACACAATTTCAGAAACGGTGGTCAATTTCACTGTTATCAAAGGTTCTATGGTCGATCCCCTCAGACATAAATGCATAAATACAATAACAGTCACTTGAATCAATTCCTAATGAATTGATATAAGTAGATCTCTAAAAATTTTCTGGATCAGTTTCTTAAATCAATTCAGATATGGACAGATCTTCACAAAGAAGCACCTCAAAATATTCTCAAACTATCTCAAATCACCTAAAAAAATGGAAATCCCCAATTCAATAAAATGAAGATAGAGTTTACCAAATCTAGTTGAGGAAACCTAGCAATCTTTCGAAGCAGAGTTCAACAAACCACTTCTTTTAGCTGCCGGTAACCAAACAAGGGGATTTCCAAGCAGAATCGCTGCCAAATAGTAAATAATCAATAGCTAAGATGCATACATCTGATTTTGAGAACAAAGATCTGAATCAGTATATACTAGCAAATCTTATATTCTTAAATAGGCAAAGATCATATCAATGCAGATGATCAGATCAAAAGGAAGGAAGATGCAAGCAGATGTGAAGAAAAGGAGCAATCATTTCAACAGAACTAGACAAAACAAGTAGATCAAGCACATTGCAAAACGCACTAAAAAACCTAGCCACTGATGGAAATCCACTCGCATATGAATCAAATCGAAATCCACACAGCACATCAAATCACGTGAGATCAGAGATTCTTACTAATGGAGAGGTAGAGTCCCTTCTCTTGCTTCAGGAGCTCTTTTGCAGAGAGAGGATTAGGGTTTCGAGAAGAGATTCAGTGGAAATTTTCGCAAAGGTAAGGGTTTCGCAGTGGATTAGGGATTTGCAGAGGTTAGGGTTTCGCAGAAGATTAGGGATTCGCAGAGGTTTAGGGACTCGCAGAGGATCGTTGCTTCAGTCGCTTCAGTCGCAAGAAGAAACGATCCAAAGAAATCACTCGCAAGAAACGATCCAAAGAAATCGTAGCTTCAGTCACAGAAGAAACGATCCAAAGAAATCGTTGCTTCAGTCGCTTCAGGAGCGGAGCTTCTTTGAGGCAAAGATTAGCTACTTTAACTCCTCTCTCGCTTAGCTAGAAAGGAAATCGCTTCAGGAGCGGAGCGGAGTTTAGTATTGGAGCCATTTGATCTCTCTTAGCTACTTTAACTCCTCTCTCGCTTCAGGTGCTTCAAAGAAATCGTGCGAAAGTTATGTTTCAAGCGAGCGAGGGTTGTGCGATAATTAATGTAGGGATCCAAAGCAATTGGAGCCATTTGATCTGACCATGGACATTGTTCAATAGATTATTTCATCATACGAGCAACCCAGCTAACGATCCAAAGCAAAACACGAGATCCAACGCCATTGAAAACTTTTGTACACGAGCCTAAAATTGGGCTATTTTGTTTTTGTAAATGACCATTTCCAGCCTGATATTGCATATATTATTTTTCTAGTGAAAAAAGTTAATTAAATAAGTCAATAGTGCATCGATAAAAATCAATAGTGCACCTACTAGTTAAAATTATAACTATATAATTTATGCCTCTATATATATAATTCTCTAAACCTATCTTGAGTAGTATATAATATATTATACTGTTATATATAAGCTTTTTCAATTACTTATACAACACCTACTTATCTATTATATACTTTTATAGCAGCAAACAATATTGTTTGCTGTTGTATATATTATTTTCCACTACTATAGTAGCATACAATATTGTCTGCTGCTATATACACTAATATTATATATTTATGAGCAGTAAATAATGATTTATGAAACTTTAGCGGCAAACATTACTTTGTGCTGTTGGAGAGATGTATTTTTTTTAACGTACAGTGGCAAATAGCAAATATGCTACTGATAAAGACATTAGTGATAGAATCTCAATACCTACTTACCTATGATATACACCTACTTACCTACTACATATCTTTATAGCAGCAAACAATATTGTCTGCTGCTGTATATATTAATTTTCCACTACTATAGCAGCATACAATACTGTCTGCTGCTATATACACTACAGGATAATGATATGATAAAACTTTAGCGGCAAACATTTTTTTGTGCTGCTGTAGAGAGTAAATTTTTAACTTACAGTGGCAAATAGGAGAGTGTACTGCTGCTTAAAGACATTTAGCGGCAGAATTTAAAAATTGCCGCTATAAAAGTGTCGCTAATTGTCATTTTTCTTGTAGTGCTACGTGGGATGCGCCCTGTGCCAAATGGTTGCACCATATGCTAATCATAAAACGTCTTGGTTTTGTGAGAATTCTGTCTCCTGTCCTTCACGCGAACAAGTTTGTAATGACAACTTGCTTTGTTACAATGACGATGCTGGAGTAAGAAGCATTTGATCTTCGAACATACTCTAAGTGTATTTTCAGGATATTCTCGGTCGGATTCATGCCAAATTGGGCCCAACCTAAAGTTTTTATTTAAAATCATCAATTGTCAGGTTAGCTATTGATTGGGTCACTAGGCAATAAGTTGGGTTGATTGAATTAGTGGGTTAATTAGAAGCAGCACGCAGGGGCTCTGCCTCAAAATCAACCCAATCATTATAAGTTGGATAAAAGAGTGTCAAACTGAAAAATAAAAATATAAACTCCAACCTTGAAGCAATAGGCTAGATTTTGGTTGGGTTGCCGGGTTGGATCAGGAATTTCCACCTCTAAGTTTTCTATTCACAAGCTATTTTCCAATCTATATTACAGCAGGAGGTGGACATGATGGGACATTGCCAAGAAAAAAAAAAAAAACTCAACCCATCTAAGCTAGGTCGTTTATATGTGATATTAAGCCCACCCCTTTCATGCGATTCGGAAGGCGAGCGTAGGTGCAGTCCTTAAAGATGGCTCGAGAAACGTGATCATGGCAATGAGCAAAATAGAGAATGAGGTGGAGGGTGCTGATGACATTGAAGCCCTAAAAGCTTTGGGAGGACTTCAAATGATTGTTCAGATAGGGGTGAGCGTTGGTATTCTTGAAGGAGATTCTATGTGGACAATTGAGACTTTGAATTCTTTCGCATCTAATTTGTCTAATCAAGGACCTTTGTTTGAGGAGATTAAAGTTCTTTTGAGTCATTTTAACAAGTTTGAGAGGTGCACCATGTGGGAATAGAAGAAAATGATGTTGCTCATAAATTAGCTAGACATACTAAGTATGTAGATAATATGATGGTCTGGTGGCATTCCACATCAGACATGATTAAATCACTTGTATTTGTTGATTTAGAGTTGGCAACTCATTAATATATTTTGAAGATCTTTTCATTAAAAAAAATTATAGGTATAGATTTTAATGATGATTACACACTATTTACATTTTTTTTTAGGGTTTCCATCCATTGGTTTTTCTCACTGTTACCGTGAGAGGCAACATCTTTACCAATTAAAAAAAAGTGATAGGTAAACCTTTTGCACCACATAGGACCGACTGATTTTTTGGTAGAAAAACCACATAGGACCAACTTATCACGAGTCTAATCCCCTCAATCACTAACTTGCCATATGCACTCAACCTAATTTGAACCTAAATTATATTGACCATTGGATTGAATTTTATATGAAAAATTATAACCAAACATTATTTACCTTTAAGGCCCTTGAATCCGGGCATATGACAATTTGTTGAGATGATTTTTGCCAAGTTATGATCAGCAATAAGACTAGGCGTATTCAAGGGTAAAGTGGGCTGGGTGAAGGGATATTGTTTTCCAAGCCCACTTTAGAAACACATGCTCTCATTTTTAGCTCAAGCCTGATACATGGCCAAAACCTACCCTATGTAGGCTTGCCCTAGGCTATTGAGAACACTTAAATGAGACCTTTCCATCAAGACCATCCCCAGTGACTTGGATGCATCCAACTGGGTCCCAAAACTGGCCTGGGCTTTTATCTCTTACGAAAACAGTGAGAGGTACCTCTATGTGGAAAGAACCACATTTTTAAAATGTTAAATTATATTTACATATTAAATAAGCTAAGAAAAAATTAAAACCCTCTACTTCACTCTTAGGCCATTAGACACCATCCACTAACCCATAAATGTTCTTAACCAAGGAAAAACACTAAAAATATAAATATGTGAATATTTTCAAGAAAAACATCTAAACTAAAATTAGTAGGGTAGAATCACTAGCGGACCCAATACAATCTTCTAGGAGTGGTCCCCGTGCTTCAAAAGCCCATATGAGAATCATGTGTCCTCTTTAAAATCCACATAAAAATTGTGAGTCCATCCTTTGAATTTGCCCCCAAAACCCAGTCACTTGTCTGGGTCTCCCCACACCCACGCCCCCCCACCCCCACCCCCAATCAAACAAAATCCTGGGTACTAGACTTGATCAGACCAAACAGCCAAAACTCAAACCTGTCCCAAACCCAATAAGGGTCGGAATGCAAACATCCATATCCGGCCACCTCAAAGAACAGATATCAAACCCACTTCTAATATTAAGAGAGTTGGATTGGATCACCCCTACAAGGCTTTAACCCAACCCAATGCCATATTTTCCTATAGGGATTTTAAGCGCACATACATCATTCACAATAGGCGGTTGCAACTTGAAAGACCTACATGTATTCATTTGGGTGGTTCACATGTCTCCAATCCATCGTTAGGTGGGAAGCCATTAATTTAGACTGACTCTAAATTATTATCATAATTAATTGCTAGTGACTTCCATAGCTTTTCACCCACACAAAGTGCGTGGCCGACCAATCTTCATAAAATCATATTTATTGGATTTGAAATTTGAAATGCCTTTTTACTTTTCATTCGGGCCACATTTTTGAACTCCGAATCTCTCACTTATGACTCTGGCATTTTGCTCCCAACAAAAGTGGTCACTCTCATCTCTTGGTAAAAAATATCTATATGGGACATTATTTTCTCAAGGAAATGGCAATTGTTATTTAAATTTGAGGACTTTTTTTCTGACATTATCAGGAAGATGTCAACAAAAGGTCAAAAATTTCACTTTAAATATTTTTAAAAATAATTATTGATATTCCTATTTCCCTATTAAATTCCCTTTGGTTCTCTTGTCATATTTCAGCTTTGATGATGTAGGAGAAAGGGCAGAGGTCAACCACTACAGTTGGTTGGAACTGAGAACTCACCAAGACACCCCTAGAGTAGTGCGACTTGTTCAACTCAGTAACATTTTTTTTTTCAATTTTGTTAATCTAACGAAGGGGGCTTGGACCCAATAGAGAGCTTGTACATACAAGAAAAAAGGTCATTCATGTGGAAAACGAGCTCGCACATGTAGAAAGAAATGCCACACAAGGAGGAAAAGAGCCCACACATGTGGAAAGATGTGGCATACGAGGATTCGAACTTTAGGCATTCAGGTAAGAGTTGATGCCTATTAGTAGTGTGGTAGGAGGCCGTTCTTGCTCAACTCAATAACTTGATAAACCCAGTTAATTTTGGTGTGTAAGAATCAGCTATTTCTTTTTTTTTTAACCCAATCTATTAGTAGTTCAGTCAGTGAGGCACTTCCATAAGAAAAAACTTTGGATCAATCTGTGGTTGTAGTTTTGATAATGAGGGCTTACTTTAAAAAGAAATGAAAAAAGGTAAAAAGATTTATAAAAATATTTTTAAAAATATTTCATATTTTTAATTTAATAAAAAATTAATTTATTTCGTATTGCATCTTCCTAATTACATCCTATACCTATTTTAAAAATATCCCGAATTTTTCTCAAGGCAGCAATAATATAAACTACCCTTAAAAATATGGGAAGCAAGGACCTAACTCGGGAACCTAGGTCAAGATCCCTTAGGTCATACCCTAATACCTTTGTACTTGATCAGACCCTATTACCTTCGTACTGGAGATATATACAAAATCAAGATATAATAAGAACTTCTTTAATATAAGGGATGTCGACCATACCGCTATCCTTAGATTTAACTTTTGCGTACGATAAACCAAGATTTTAATATCTTTAGTGGAGCTGTTAGTACTGTAATGGTGTGATATTGTGCGGCCCTAAGATTTTACACTAGGTGACATGTGTGATACTACTACAATGTGTGTGATATTATACGACCCAAGGATACCACACGAACCACACTGTGAGATATTCTTAAATTTGACTACTAGGTTCAAATGTTAGGTCTAATGACAACTCTACAAACAAATCCATTAACAAAATTTAAGTAAGCATCTCTATTTTTGGGAAAGATTTTCTTACGCACAACTACACTTTGTGTAGTGCATGTTGGTGCTGTTTGCGACGTGGGAGCAAGTAAAATTTAGGGAAGTCCCGCCTTTTGGAGACGCAGTCCAAAACTGTGCTCCTACAAAAGCGCATTCACAGTAAAAAAACCATTCTAATTTCAAGCCCACCTCGGGCATGACAATTACGGAGGATGTAAAGATCAAGTTGCCCTCTGTGGTGAAAATAAAAGGGATGGCCAAAAGGTAAGGAGTCTTGTTCTCATCCAACTATCTCGTGTTTGTTCCCTAAGTCGCCTCCCCTGCATGTGCTATAATTCACTAAGTGTTAGTTATATCTTTCAAAGGCCCAACTAGAGGTGGCAATCGGGTCGGATACATTTAATAAACGGGTCAAAGAAACATAACCCGCATTCGACCCATTTATTAAACGGGCTAGCAACACCTAACCCGCACACACCACGGGTCAACCCAACCCGACCCTCTTTAACCAGCATAGCCTATGTGGGTTGGGTTGGGCTACATAACCAACGTCGATTGCATTTGTTAAATCAAAATTTTAACCACAATACAAGCATGGCTCATGTAAACAGAAGTTGAAACAAAGAAGAAAGTGAAAAGCAAGGAATAAACCAAGGAATGTAAAAGGATGAGAGTTGAGATAACCATGAGGAACACTTTTTGCTTGTGTTTTTAAATAGGTTTCAATAAAGATAATAATTAATGTTGGTTATGAGGGTCAATCTTAACCCTGCCCGTTTAATTGAGGGCAAAAACTTCTTGACCCGTGACTGACCCGTCTATCATGCGAGTCAGGTTGGGTCGGGCTAGTTTCACCCATCAGGTTGCATTTTGCCAGCTTAGGCCCAACCACCTTAGCTGATTACGAAGACTAAAAAAAAAGTTCGCTCTTGAGACTGTCATCCTAGCACCTTTACCTCTTTGTGTCACCTTAAGGTTTTAATGACTTCATGGCAGGTTGCAGATTTTCAATCCAACGGCAAGCATTGATCTTATGGAGCATGTTGACAAAAGGATTTGTCCTTTTACTAAAAATGGCCAACTCACTTCTAGATCTGCTTATAAAGTGATTAGAAACAATAAGGAAGGCAACTCCCCAGCCCACTACTCTATCAATTTGAGGGTATACAGTCTTATTTTGTTGGAAATGACTTATAGACGCCATTATGGTAAAAGCCTTTTTGCGTTTTAAAATTAACTCTATTGACCCCGTATGCCTAATCTGTAGAAAAGAGGAGGAATCCGTAGGCCATGCTTTTCTCATATGTGAATATGCAATGGCTTGCTGGTTTGGATCTTATTTAGGGCTTTTAACTAATAGGATCCTAGGTTCAAATGCTATGGGATGGTGGTATCAGTTATGTGAGCATGATCCATATGAAAACGTGGATCCTCTACAAGTGGTGGACAATTTGGAAAAATAGGTGTCATCTCCATTTTGTGGGTGTCCCCCTCAATCGGGTGAGGCTAATTCTATTGGTAAATAGGTTTGTAAAGGACGTTACATTACAGCCTATTAAGATTATCTAAGGGGCTAAGTGTTTGACTCCTATTCCTAAAGAGACTGCTATTAGTAGGGAAGATGTTTTTATCATCTCTCATGTCGCCTTTAGACCCATAAATGGTAAATCCAGTTTTATTTTTGTAATGAAACTTCATGGTATTATTATGGGTGTAGGCGCTTCTCATGGTCCAAAGGTTTTTTCCTCAGAAGAGGTTGAAACAAGGGCAATATACCTAGCCATTTTAAATGCTAAAGCTATGGGCCTATCAAAATTGTGTTTTCTCGAATGCTAGGGAGGTGGTTCAGGCAATCATTAGAGGATTCGATTGGGACATTAACCTCATTATTTATTTTGGATATTGTATCTCTAGGTTCTAGGGGTGTAAAAAAAAAAAATAGTCTAATCAACTGAACTGAGCCAAATTGACGGTTGATAACCGTGTTTTATGGTTCAGTTATGATTACGATTATTAAAATTAAAAAAAACTGTGCTTCACTATTCAGTTCCGGTTTTCAGCCTCAATGCACGGTTATTAACTGAATTGAAACGTAACATACGGTTTCATCAACAACATTACATCCCAAGTCATTTTCTTAGATCAATTTCAACTGTTGATCTATTAACAAAGAACCTCCACAGCTATCCGATATTTAAGCCCTTTCTTAGTACGGTTAGCCAAAATTGAACTGTTTAATATGGTTAACCGTGATTTGATTTTTTAACTATTTTTTAGAGTACAGTTACGATTACATTTTTTAAAAATTAAAAACCATTCAATACGGTTCAGTTGATGATTTTTTCAAAACCCATTGTTAACCGAACCGTTACACCCCTACTAGTTTCTGAGTTTCATCTAGCTACTTTTATTTTTATTCCTAGAAATCTGAATGTTGTTGCTTCTCTCCTTACAAAGTTGAGCTACTCTATAAAGTAGGACTTAGTGTGAGGTAGGGAGTAGGGACCTCGTGGGATGAGGGTGTTTTGCCTTGAGGTTTCTTTTGATGTTTCCCTCCCGATTTTCTATTGTGTGTTGCTTTCGTTCCTCTTAAGTAATGAAACTCTATGTAAGAAAAAAAAATTTCTTACTTCTTACAGAGGATGTATAGTTTTCACACAGACCTTGGAAGCAATTAGATCTTCCCACTTCCCACTTGCACTGCTTCCTTCAAACCGTTGGATCCAAATTAACCCAGAGTCAAAATGCTTACTAAGTTATACCACACACCTTATGACCTTCGTGGATGTAACTCTTATTATATTTAAACCTTATATTAATAAAATATACAGCACACGTTAGTAGATGTAACTTTATTATGTTTAAACCTTATATTAATAAAATATATAGTATTAATGTTTTAATATGAATAATAAGACCTAAAGGTGATTGGAGAGCCGTCGTTAATTTTTACAGGTGTGGCAACATCTAGGTCCACGGTTTGACCCTCATGCCACTCTTCTCAAAAATTTTAAACTAACCAATTTAGATGTTGACTCTTGAGTTTGGCTGGATCCGGGCTCTAAGTGGGTTCATTGAGATTTGGGTTCAGTCCAGGCACATGCACCCCTTTACATTCCTAGTTAAGATCATCCAGCCAGGACGGTAAGAGCACACTGAATTTGTGCCAATGAGCCACGTAAGAAACTAATCTCTTCAAGTTGCTAACAATCTGATTAGTGGCTTTACAAGGACCGAAACACATAAAGAAAACTGATGGTCGAGATCAACCTATTTTCTGAGCCATGGATCATGGGTCTCTTGCTAGATAGACGGTCTAAAAATGACCCTTCTGCCACGTGGATGGTAGGTAAGAAACGTGACTGCCGGTGGACAACTACCACTACATCTGAACCAGTCAGCAGAACTTTCAGCCGCCCATCCACGGTGGGTTCAAGTAAAGTACCTTTTTTAAATAATTAACCAATTAAGATTAATGTTTGGTACAGAGAGAGATATCCTGGGCCGCAATGCAGGTTATACATTGCGTGGCTTGTCTGCTACAGAAAATTTTCCAACATTTTAAATATGGTGTGTCTGTACCAATAATTAATTATTATTTTTACTGTGCAAGCAATCAGTTGAATGAATGGAACCTTGGAAGCTTAATGAAGTAGGCTTACCTTGGAAATTTAAATGTAATGCAGTTGTTGTTGCTGTTTTCTTTTCTTTTTTCTTTTGCTTTTTTTGGATAAAAAATGGAAGCCAGTTGTTGACAGTAGGGTACAATAGGTTGGGTTTGATTGGAATCTCACTTATTTATTAAACGTGAAAAAGAAGAGAGGTTTTTTTTATAAAACCCCTAAGGTTTTTAGCATTTATAAATAGGCCCTTATATTCTCATTTTAATATCTTTCGTATCCCCAAAATAAATATTCCTAATAAGAATGGGCAACCACCATGGGGTTTGTGTTGGATTTTTAGATAAATGATAGTTTTAGCCGTACATCTATTAAACAAAAATGAGCATATTATTATTTAAAAAATTACCATTATTTTATCTCAAGTCTCAATTGTTTCTCTCAATAACTCTCTCATGCACTAAAGTCTAATTATGTATTCTAAAACCTTCATTAATCCAACAATAGGTTATGTATGAATTGGATAATTCATAATTGATTATAAGTACATTGTTGATTATTATTATTATCAATTTGAATTTAATAAAATGAGACCTTTATTGATAAAACTGGCTTTATATAGGGTTATTCTCTCTCCGCTTAGTGCAATTATTAATGTCACATGCTTTATCAAAAAAACTAAGTCCAAGCTTTAAAAATTATGCATATAAAGTGTTATTTCACATATAAGGATAAAAGATATGGGCAAAAGTGTAATTTCGCTCTAATAACCTATTGTGGTTGGAACAATACTCATTTTGGGACATGAAAGGTATTAAAATGAAAATACAGAGACTTATTTGCAAATACTAAAATTTCTAGGGGCCTATTTATAAACCTTAAAACAGGGAATTCAATAGAAAAAAATCAACAGGGAATTCAATAGAAAAAAATCAAAGTTTAATCTGCTCTTGAATAAGGGTTCAACCTAAAACGATGAGGTCGGAAATCTTCCACCACCTAGTTGACGCTCACTAAATGATTTGAATATCATGTCTGGCCTACTTTAGCTGGAGTAGAGTACAAACATGAATTAAATAGCAATGTTGCCATCCTAACCATTTGATGGCTGTAATTCTCCATTCACTATGATGGGAGGAATGCCAATTGGTGATCGTCCCAGAGATAAACAGTTTGGTGAGTCAGTTTTTTTATTTATTTTATTTCTTTCTTCATTTAGGGGACTCAAACAGTCTAGATACTCTCACTTAGCCAGCAATGACCCAATCAGTTGAACTACATCACATTTTAAGTTTTTTGTGGATATCCCAATCAAGGGCGCTGGGACTCATATAGCATCCATGCATGTTATCAGAATTAGGAAGCTAATACAAGCAGAAAAGGACAACATATATATATATATATAATCAATTTCTTAAAATAGTTGGGTGAGATGCAGGTTTTTTGTTTCTTTGCTAACAGAGTGAGACATAGGTTACTAACCAATTGAGTAACCCCTGCTTTTCTGGCCTATCCCCCGTTAACATGCTCCTACGACATTGTTGTTGTCACCTGCTGATTCTTCTCATGGATCCCATCATTGAAGAAGTGTGACTACGATTTATGCTGTTCACTTAATGTTGAACTTGTCCATAAAAAAACACTTCTAGACAAGCGTTTGGCATGTAGACCAAAAGCATGCCTAGAAGCTTCATAGTAATTAGACTTCATCCCCGCGGACTACCCCAAGCATCGCCAACCCTCAAAGGGCGATACAATTGCCCAAAGACTTAGATGATGTCCTTTACCGGAACCTAAGAATCAATCAACCTCCAACAGCTTCGGACTCCACCCAGGCCTGATATTGAAGTAAGAGCATACCAAAGGGAACTACGTAGTCATCCTAGTAGTAAGGCTGAGCCTGCGTCCAAAGTCAAGTTCAAGCTGTCCAAGAACCAAGCCAAGCTGGAACTAACGTTTAAAATCATCCTTGTACAATTTGTCCACCACTTCTATGATGAGATTTCCTTTGGCGGAGGTAACATTTCATACCCATCTTTGGTTATCAATGCGAATCCTTAGCTGAAAAGCTGGAGGGGTATCTAGGAGTTCTATTAAAAATCACCTTTTCATAATCAAAATGCATAAAGCTGATATCCAAGTCTTGCTAGAAACTAGAACTAGAGAAGAAAACTCTGGAAAGCTTCTCCACAGATTGTTTAGATTTTACAACATGCATGAGTGCAAGCATGGTAATGGGTTCTCTGGAGGAACATGGGTGTTGTGGAATTCCATGCATGTTAACCTCACAACTTCAGATAAATCGGACCAACATATCTCCTTTGCAGTCAACGACTACATGCATGGAACACTACTTAAGGGTTTTTTTTTAAGTAAGTTGGCTAATTTATGGGATTAGATAAAACTTTCTTATTTTGAGTTTATTTTCTATTTCTGTCAAAACTATTAGTTCTTATTTTAAAATAAGTATTTTTTTTATAGAATTGACAACTCTTATTTTACAAAAAGTATTCTTTAAAGGCACAAATTGTGGGCTATAAAAAAAGGATTTTTCTTAACCCTAAGTACAACATAACACTTAGAGATTTCTATATTTTGAATTAAGATTGCTATTGGAGATATTGTTTAGAGCTTCTATGAGAGACTAAGTTCAAAGCTTCACGTTCTAGAATTGTTGCTTTTACTTCCTTGTCGAAAATTGTTCTTTTATTGAATAGACTTGTTTATTATGGTGATCAAAGCACTAATAGTGGGGCATCGAGGGATGGGTGTTGTGGAGATATATCAAGTACAACTACAATGCCTTGTGTCAAGGAATTGACTGTAGTGTTGTGAGTATATTTTATATTGCGGAAGTTAGTGATTTTGCTCGCTTTGGACTCGTGGTTTTTTTCTGTTTGGATTTCCACGTTAAATTGTAAATTGTTTTTTTTTGTGTGTGATTGATTGATTTTATTTTTCTGCTGCATAGAAGTAATAATCCAATGACAATCTAGAATAAATCTCGGGCATTTTAAATCTATCAATTGGTATCAAAGAGGGCTATACTAAGTTATTGTGTATTGATCTAAATAAATTTTCTAGAATGGAAAGATCATTTACAACCAAGCTTTATGTTCTGAAAGATCTAAAATCTGGCTTGAAGAAAATACTCAAATCTAAGTGTGAGAATAAAAACCCTTTTAGTATTTTCTATTTTCTTTTTTTATTCTCACACTTAGATTTGAGAATAAAAATAGAAAATACTCAAATCTAAGGGTTTAGCCATAAAGCATCTAAATGTGCAAAGAGAAAATAGGAGAGATGCAGTAAAGTTGATGATTTTAAAGATACAAAAAATTCTCTTCTTGACACTCCTAATGCCAATCATGTTGCTTTCATCATTAGATCTTTTCCATTTGAAGATGATTTTGATGAAAATATTGATAATGGAGAAGTATCTCATGAAAATGCAGACTAGGAAGCTCAATATAGATTTCCGTATGATCAAAGTAAAAACTGAGCAAGCATGCTGCAAAACTTGTGAAGTAGGTTGACAATTGTAAGGCTGAAATTCTATTGCTTAAGAAGAATCTAGAAGAGGTATAAGTTCAGATCATTCTAGTTGAAAGTTATAAATGTTCTTTGCTCAAAAACTGACTGCTGAAAAATAAGAGAATGAATCTCTGAAAACTGAAGCATTAAAGAATAGGGCTAAGATTGATGATCTGAAAGTCAAGTTAAAGATGACATCGACAAAACTGAATGCTTCTATTTCTACACATGCTAGTTCAACTGCACTTGACCATATTTTGAGTGTTTAGAAGCTATATATTGACAAGATTGGTTTAGGATATAATGATAGTACTTTAACATCAAAATCTATAGGTAACACTGTTTTTGTTAAAAGCACTATACATCATCACCGCATAACATACTATATAAAAGAAACATATTGGTTGTGCATTAAAAAGTAAGTCATGTTCTAAAACTGCACAAGCACCCATGTGTCACCATTGTGGAACAAAATGCTACATCTATACCCATTGCAACAAGTTGAAAGTTATGTCAAAACCTAAGCAATGGAGAACTAGTTTTCTGCATCAAAACTTAGTACTATCTAGGTTAAGAAAGAAGATTTGCCATCTATTTTGGTCCGTACTATGCTGAAATTATTTAATGTACAAGTGTGGGTACTAAAAGTTCAAGAGCCCTTGATCAAGAAGATTAAATTCCCACCTCAATGTTGATACTAGTATATCATTAATGGGGACTCACAATTGAGGGGGAGTTAATACTGGATCCTAATTGCAAATCATGTTGCATAATGATATTATAAATTTGTCAATTATAGACAAAAAAGGGGAGAGTTATAAAAACAACAGGAGCTGAAGATGATGGATTTTCAATTATGGCTTCAAATTGGAATAGAGCTTATGGTACAAATTCTTTTTTTTTTTTTTGCATTCTAATTTATTTAATGTAATTTTGGTTTTATTTTTTGGTAGATTGAATGTATAAGAAGTATTATACATAAATTACTGAAAGGGGAGATTGTAAGTTTTTTAAGTAAGTTAGCTAATTCATGGGATTGGACAAAACTTTTCTATTTGGGGTTTATTTTCTGTTTGTGTTAAAATTGGTAGTTTCTTATTCTAGAATGAGTATTCTTTTAAAGAACTGGCAGTTCTTGTTCTACAATGAGCATTCTTTTGAGGCACAAATTTTGGGCTATGAAAAAGTGTTCCTCTCAACCTTACGTATAATACAACACTTAGAGATCTCCATATTCTAAATTAATATTGCCATTAAAGATATTGCTTAGAGCTTCTATGAGAGATTAGGCTAAAAGCTTCAAGTTCTAGAATTTTTGCCTCTATTTCCTTCTAGAAGATTGTTCTCTCGTTGAAGATAGTTGTTCGTTGTAGAGTTCTAGACATAAATAGTGGGGTATCGGGGGATTGCATGCTGTGAAAATCTATCAAGAATAACTACAACGCCTTGTATTGAGGGACTGACTGAAGGGTTGTGAGTATATCTTGCACTGTGGAAATTAGTGATTGATTTTGTCCACTTTGGATTTATGGTTTTTTCCCGTTTGGGTTTTCATGTTAAATTATATGGTGTCTTCTTTGTGTGATTGATTGCTTTTATTTGTTCGCTACATAAAAGTAGTAATCGAATTACAATCTAAAATAAACTCCTAGCATTGTAAATCTAGCACACCACAAACTTGATTTACAGCTATCTTTGCCTCCCCACATTGGCAAAAATAGAGGCATCTCTGGGATGCCTTAATAGAATTTCATGACAAGGTCATAGACTTACATGAAGCTTGGTTACTTATGGGAGATTTCAACTGCATCACTGACTATAGCGATAAGATCGGTGGAACAATTGATCCTCTCTCTATAGGTAACAGAGGGTTCAGAGAATGCATGGACACAATAGGCTTAAATGATGTTTGCTTCGTTGGGCACACGCTTCATGTGATGCGTTTCACGTGGTGCAACAATGGGCAAGGTCTGCAAAGGATCTTGGAGAGACTCGATTGGGGTTTGGCAGATGCGAGGTGGCTGGGAAATTATTCAATTTCGTTATAACCCATATCGTACGAATTGCTTCATATCATAATCCCATCTTGCTTACAAGAATGGAACTTGCTAAGAAAAGACCAGCGTTTAGATATGAAAACATATGGCACTTCCATAAGAAATTTTGCGAGTTGTGAGGAATGTCTTGGTTTCCTAACAACAATGGAATATCCTTTCCATACCAAACTGGATCATATAGCCGACCATCTTCACAAATGGAATAAAGAAACTTTTGGAAATATTTTGTGGGATACTATTGCCTTGCAGTGTACGTAGGATTGAAGGAAAATAGCGACATAATAACTATCACAAGTCCGTTTTCCTTCAATCACTAGAAGCTAAGTTTCTAGCATAATATAGTTTAAAACTAAAGCAAGAAGAGGAATTTTTGGGTCAAAGATCGAGATTGCAATGGCTTAAACAGAGAGATAAAAATACCAAAATTTTCCACATGATTTCCTAACAACACCATAAATCAAACTATATCCATTTTCTCAAGACAGAAGATCGAAAGCTAGTGTATGAGGATAATGAGAAAAGGAACATGAGTTGAGACTATTTTAGGAAGATACATTGTTAGGTCCCTATTATAACCCTCGAGCACTCGTGTGGAGTGATGTTCGAATGTCTCCTAACACAACGCAGAAGACCATATAACCATTGATTTTATCCTTCCTATCACCGTAAGATTTTGAGAAAAGTGGTAGCCCAATGGGGTTTGATATCCTACATATATAAATTTTTCGAAGGTAATCATGATTTGGGTATCCATCTCCCACTATATCTTCCAACAATTACGACCCAACAAGACAATGAGGAGTTCACTTCAATTCCTTCGTTAAAAGAGATCAGGAGAACATTTTTCTCCGTCAACAAGAATGAGGGGCCAGGCCCAGATGGCTTTGACGCCAAATTCTTCAATGACTTCTGGCCTCTTCTGAAAAAAGATATAATGGTGTTTGTTAGGGACTTCTTCAGATACAACATATTGGACCCCAAAGTGAATAACACAATAATAGTTCTCATCCCCAAAAAAGAGAGTCCAATCACTCTCAATGATTATCTGCAAATAAGCCTTTGCAATGTTCAATATGAAATTTTGGCTAACATCAAAGTCTCTAGGCTAAGACCGATATTAGTGAGAGTGGTGTCGCAAAACCAAGGAGCCTTCCTCCCCAGAAGAGGGGCTAACGATAACATAGTCGTTGCCAAAGAAATCATAAATGATATGGCTCAGAAAAGGAGGAAAAGAAAAATCTATGCTCTCAAGCTAGACATACACAAAGCTTATGACACAGTGTCATGGCAATTTCTTGAGGCTTGTCTTCGTAGGAGAGGGTTTTCTCCGAAAGCAACAGAATTAGTGATGACATGTATTATGTCAGTCACCTTCAATGTCAGGGTTAATGGAGGCACTCCGACCTCTTTACTCGAACGAGAGGTATCAGACAGGGGGACTCCATCTCACTTTATTTATACATGGTCTGTGGAGAGTCTCTTAACAGATGCTTCTTGGAGTTAGGAAGGAAGAAGAAAATTTTATTCTCGAAAATTGTTTCGGAATGAGACATAGTGGGAAATTTGCTTTTTGGCTTTTTGCTGATGACATTGTTCTTTTTTTTCTACAATAATGAAAAGTCAGATAAAAGCATTAACACAGCTTTGGAAAACTTTGAGGCAAAAGCGGGACAAATCTACTTTCATGTTCTTAACTGAATCAGTAGAAAGCACCCAGAAGATAAAAGGAAATTATAAGGGTCAACATATTAGAAGTATTGTCTGGGATATAAGAAATCGTGTGGCTCACATGCCACATATCCCACATCAGATTAAGTAAGGTAGATGCCAATAGAGATCAGTGGATATGAGCTTCTGGTGGAAGATGTCTCTAATAAGTGTGATTCTTGGAGAGTTGTCTATATAAAGATAAGGGAGCCATAGGGTTTGGATAATTATTATTCTCTCCATTTTTATAGGAAAGAGAAGAGGCGAACAGATCCACGGAGCTTTTCATCACCGGAATGCACATAGATCTCTGATCATATGACGGAGTCTCCTATCCAGATCCATCAATTCGTATCAGAGCACAGCGCAGTGTATTCTATCGATTCAGATTTTGGAAAGGCAACAAATCTAAAATCCTTCTTGAAGCCACATACCTTGTTTTTGTTTCTGCGTTTCTGCAACGTAAACGGTAAAGAGGGGCTCGTGTCTGTAACGTAAAGGAAGAAGAAGAGTCTTCGTTTTTTAAAATAGCACACAAGAATCGGTATTATATAAAAAGCAGAGATCTCAGCCATCACTCTTTCTCCGTTGTCGTTTTCTACAAACACAAAGGCAAAAGAGATCAGACGATTTCCTTTCTTTTTAAGGAGCATGTGCTTTACTTTAGTGCACGGAAATCGACGTCTCCTTTTTTTTTTTTTCATCTTGTCTTCTGTTGGTCATCATCTTGTCTTTTCTACTGCACGTTACAGCGTGCGTTTGGCTTGGGATTGACTTGATAGGCTGACATCAATTAGAAAAAAAAAAAAGGGGAGGAAGGCCAGTGCACGCCAGAGTCCCAAAAAGGGCAGATATCTCTTTTGCATGCAGATCGGGTTAGGCGGACCCAGCCCAACCTAGATCTGATCCAGCCTAGAGGTGCTCTGTGCTCATCGTGACCACATCAGCACAGATGCAGAGATCGTACCGGTGACGTAAGTAGGGGAGTGGATCACCATCAAATCTTCCAACTACAATATATTGGCCATCCGAAGTCAGATCGACAATTCGTTTGTGCCTACGGAATCCTTGCGAGCAAATTTACGCATTGGTAGCAAAAGGAAGACGATTCAGTGATTCGGATAAAAGGGTGGTATTTTTTCCTCATAGGTCAGTGTTATCTAACCCATCTTTTAATTAAAAGTAAAAATCATTTCTTCGAAATTAGCCTTGCATGATCTTACAAAAGCTGATATTTTTAACGGTAAAAACTTAGCTGTGTGGAAGCGTCGGATGGAAGCATTGCTACATTTTGATGGATTAACTTATGTGATTGAATTTGATTCGGTCCCTAAGCCCGCTGATGATGCCCCTAAAGAAGACTATGAATTATATGAGCAATGGGCCTTTGATAACAAATCAGTGAGGCATCTATTGATCAGATTCATATCCAGTGAATTGGTGAAACAGTTTGAGCACTTCACCACAGCGAAAGAAATTTGGGACTATGCTATAGACAAATATGATGAAACCTCCAAATCTCATCTAATGGATGCATTTAGCACATATGCCAATTATAAGATGCTAGAGGGGTTATCTATATGGAATCATATTGACAAAATGTCGGTCCGACACAGTAATCTTGGGAAAAGAAATGGACGAAGATTTTCAGATTATGCACTTACTGATGAGTCTTCTACCTTCGTGGGAGAATGTGTCTCAAACCCTTAGCCTTCAAAAGGGTTTAACCCTTAGTGAGGTTGAAGCAAAATTACTTATTGAAGGACAAAGGCAGGTTGCCCATGGTATAACACCTACAAATTCTGCTATGGTTGCTAAAACTAAGAGTTATAGCGATGCGTTAACCGCCAATGTAAAAAACAAAAAGAAATTTAAAGGCAATCCAAAGCGGAAAGGGCTTAAAAATAGTGTTTGCTTTAATTATGGGAAGCCTAGGCACTTTAGTTCTCAATGCAGAAAGAAAAAGGATGAGAATAGCTAGCAAGGTAAAGTAACCAAAGAACACGGAAATTATGTTGAGATGGTCATTGAGTCCATAATAGTGGACACCAATGACAGGAATTAGTGGATTGATTCTGGAGCCACCAAACACATATTAAGGACCAAGGCTAGATTTATCGAATTCAAAGAGATGAAACTAGGAGAACAAATTATATATATAGGGAATGAAACATTATGTGATGTGTTGGGGATAGGAAAAGTCAAAATTCCCTTACCAACCGGCAAATCCCTTTATCTCTCTGATGTCTTCTTTGCTCCCGCGATGCGGAGGAGTATTGTCTCTGTAAGCCAGTTGGCAATGAATGGATTTAAAATTAGATTCAAAGACAATGTGGTTACTATTGGAATGCACGGTAAAGTTTTAGCCATGGTTTTTTTTTTTTTTGAAAAATTGTATTTGCTGGATACTCTTCATAATGAAATAAATTCCACTTCTGATTATTCTGTGTGTGTGAATGTGTGCATGAATGGTTTGGCAATGTTATGGCATTTGAGATTGGGCCACATTAATAAAAATAGAATCAGTAGAATGGTTAAGGATGAACTTTTGCCAAACTTATGTAAAATTGAATACCCCATATGTGAACCATGCATAAGTGAGAAGATAGTCAAGAAACCATTTCCAAAAGGAACTAGAAGTTCTGAAATATTGACCATAATTCATTCAGATATATGTGGACCATTGAATGTACATAATAGAACCGGAGAGGACTATTTCATTACATTCATTGATGATTACAGCAGATATGGGTATATGTACCTAATTAAATATAAACATGAGGCCTTAAAAACATTCCAAACATATGTTGCTGAAGTCCAAAATCAAAAGGGCAAGAAAATAAAAAGGATTAGATCTGATAGAGAGGGTGAATATACTTCTGAATTGTCTAAAAAATATTGTGTACATGAGGGAATAATTCATGAATATTCAATTCCATATACCCCACAGCAAAATAACATGGCCGAGAGGAGGAATAGGACCTTAATTGATATGGTAAGGTCAATGATCAACTATGCGAGTCTTCTGCTGTATTTGTAGGGAGAAGCATTAAATACTGCACAATATATTTTAAACAGAGTACCCTCTAAAAGTGTGCCCAAGACCCCATATGAGTTATGGACTGGTACCAAACCAAAATTAGAACATATGAAAGTTTAGAGTTGCCCTGTACACGTCTTGCTACCATCACAAGAAAGACATAAACTGCAAGCAAAAATGAAGAAAAATTGTTCTTTCATTGGCTACCCATCACATTTTAAAGGATATCGTGTGTATGATCATGATAATAGAATAATCATGGAATGCCGAGATGTGTTTTTCCTTGAGGATCCGACGGTTAGTCCTAGAGTAAGACTACAGAGTGTGGAATTGTATAAAATATCTATGGGCAAGGGGGTTCAAGCAAGTGGGGGTTCCGACGAAAAGAACGTTAGACATAGAATTCCTGGCCAGGGCCCACTTGAGGTGATTGAACAACGCGATGAGCCAGTTGATAGACCGATTTGGGCAAGGAAACAACAGGCATATCTAGATGATTATTACAGTTTATTGGAAACCATGCAAGATTTGGATCCAACCTCCTACTCTCAAGTGGTCAAAGCATAGGATGTGCAGTGTTGGCTAGAGACTATGAGAGAGGTGATAAAATCAATTGAAAAGAACCGAGTATGGCAATTGGTAGATCCACCTAAAGATCGGAAGGCCGTTGGATGCAAATGGGTTCTTAGAAAGAAATTTTACAAGGATGGATCCTTGGATAAATATAAAGTACGGTTAGTAGCTAAGGGATTTACATAAGTAGAAAGAATAGATTACGAGGATACATTTTCTCTGGTTGTAAAATTCCAATCCATACGAACCTTAGTAGCATTGGTAGCATTGTTGACCTATAAAAATTGCAAATACTGCAGCGAAGACACCTCATCTCAGCTTAATTTAGGCTACAGAGGTTATTTGCAGATCTTGGGGAATCACTGTGAGAACCGACATTCCATGAAGATCCAGATAGCTGGAACTCTCAGAGGAAGTTCAAATTTCGGGTTGAACAGACTTCATCGAACTCAAAAGCCACAAGCATGTCAGCCTGAGGTCAGTTCCCCCAAGCCAGGGGGTCACTGACCGAAGTTCTGCTTCCCGATGTCCAAAATTAATGAAATTTAGACGCGAAGCTTCAGTCATGCTCAGAAGATACTTTACAAATTTTCAAAATGAAAAGACTCTGTTTGGCCTAAATTTCATTATATGTCAGTTTAGAGGACAGTAATCCCGAATTTGGGGGTCATTGGCTAAGATCTTACTTCCAGAAGGCCAAAGCAGATAAAATTTGGAACAAATGCTCAAAGAATGCCCCAAGTTATTCTCCCAAAGTTTCAAGTCAAGGGGAGGCTGTTTGGATAGAAAACAGGCTAACTACCTCAATGTGGAGTGAATAGTGACCTAACGCATGCAATGAATAGGTTACTATTCGAAATCCTACTTCCTCAAATATAAACTGCATGAAATTTGGATGAATACCCCAAGATGTTCTTGACGTCAATCCCTCCAAGTTTCAAATCAAACCGGGGTCATTTGGGCTTCAAACAGCTGAAACAAGGGCCCACTGTCATAAAAAGTCAACTGGAGAGTTGACCAAGTTCAAATGGTCAAACAAAGCTGAAACTTCTGTGACATACTCAAAATAGTGTCAATAAGTATCCCTTCAAGTTTCGTGGCGATTGGACACCGTTTGGGCCCCGAACAGGTGGAAACAAGCCACATATGCAAAATTCCAAGAATAGGCCTTGGGAGTGACCGGGGGCCCACAAACAAAAGGAGTTGACCATGTTCAGGTGGTCAAACAGAGCTGAAACTTCTGTGACACACTCAAACTAGTGTCAAGAAGTATCCCTCCAAGTTTCGTGGCGATTGGACACCGTTTGGGCCCTGAACAGGCGAAAACAAGCCACATATGCAAAATTCCAAGAATGGGCCTTGGGAGTGACCGGGGGCCCACAAACAAAAGGAGTTGACCATGTTCAGGTGGTTAAACAGAGCTGAAACTTTTTTGACACACTCAACATAGTGTCAAGAAGTATCCCTCCAAGTTTCGTGGTGATTGGACACCGTTTGGGCCCCGAACAGGCGGAAACAAGCCACATATGCAAAATTCCAAGAATGGGCCTTGGGAGTGACCGGGACCCACAAACAAAAGGAGTTGACCATGTTCAGGTGGCCAAACAGAGCTCAAACCTTTGTGACACACTCAAAATAGTGTCAAGAAGCATCCCCCCAAGTTTCGTGGCGATTGGACACCGTTTGGGCCCCGAACAGGCAGAAACAAGCCACATATGCAAAATTCCAAGAATGGGCCTTGGGAGTGACCGGGGGCCCACAAACAAAAGGAGTTGACCATGTTCAGGTGGTCAAACAGAGCTGAAACTTCTGTGACACACTCAAAATAGTGTCAAAAAGCATCCCTCCAAGTTTCGTGGCGATTGGACACCGTTTGGGCCCCGAACAGGCAGAAACAAGCCACATATGCAAAATTCCAAGAATGGGCCTTGGGAGTGACCGGGGGCCCACAAACAAAAGGAGTTGACCATGTTCAGGTGGTCAAACAGAGCTGAAACTTCTGTGACACACTCAAAATAGTGTCAAGAAGTATCCCTCCAAGTTTCGTGGCGATTGGACACCGTTTGGGCCCCGAACAGGCGGAAACAAGCCACATACGCAAAATTCCAAGAATGGGCCTTGGGAGTGACCGGGGGCCCACAAACAAAAGGAGTTGACCATGTTCAGGTGGTCAAACAGAGCTGAAACTTCTGTGACACACTCAAAATAGTGTCAAGAAGTATCCCTCCAAGTTTCGTGGCGATTGGACAACGTTTGGGCGCCGAACAGGCGGAAACAAGCCACATATGCAAAATTCCAAGAATGGGCCTTGGGAGTGACCGGGGGCCCATAAACAAAAGGTGTTGACCATGTTCAGGTGGTCAAACAGAGCTGAAACTTCTGTGACACACTCAAAATAGTGTCAAGAAGTATCCCTCCAAGTTTCGTGGCGATTGGACACCGTTTGGGCCCCGAACAGGCGGAAACAAGCCACATATGCAAAATTCCAAGAATGGGCCTTGGGAGTGACCGGGACCCACAAACAAACGGAGTTGACCATGTTCAGGTGGTCAAACAGAGCTGAAACTTCTGTGACACACTCAAAATAGTGTCAAGAAGCGTCCCTCCAAGTTTCGTGGCGATTGGACATCATTTGGGCCCCGAACAGGCGGAAACAAGCCACATATGCAAAATTCCAAGAATGGGCCTTGGGAGTGACCGGGGGCCCACAAACAAAAGGAGTTGACCATGTTCAGGTGGTCAAACAGAGCTGGAACTTCTGTGACACACTCAAAATAGTGTCAAGAAGTATCCCTCCAAGTTTCGTGGCGATTGGACACCATTTGGGCCCCGAACAGGCGGAAACAAACCACATTTGCAAAATTCCAAGAATGGGCCTTGGGAGTGACCGGGGGCCCACAAACAAAAGGAGTTGACCATGTTCAGGTGGTCAAACAGAGCTGAAACTTCTGTGAGACACTCAAAATAGTGTCAAGAAGTATCCCTCCAAGTTTCGTGGCGATTGGACACCGTTTGGGCCCCGAACAGGCAGAAACAAGCCACATATGCAAAATTCCAAGAATGGGCCTTGGGAGTGACCGGGACCCACAAACAAAAGGAGTTGACCATGTTCAGGCGGTCAAACAGAGCTGAAACTTCTATGAAACACTTAAGATGGTGTCAAGCAATATCTCTCCAAGTTTCGTGATGATTGGACATGATTCGGGCCTCAAACAATGGAAAATAGACCGCATATGCAATGTTCCAAAAGTGGGCGTTGTCCGTGACCGGGGCCCAATTAATGAAAAAGTTGACCAACTTCCTGAAGTCAAAATGGGCTGAAATTTTTATGACATGTAGAAAATAGTGTTAAGAAGCATCCCTTCAAGTTTTGTGGCAATCGGACTTCTTTTGAGCCCAAAACAGATGAAAATGGGCCACATACGCGAAAAACCTGAAATTGGGCCTCGTCCGTGGCCCAGTCTGTGGTCACGGACCTTCAAAAGAGGTTTCCCACGATTTTGGGTGGTTTCCCTCCACTCCTCTTCGAAATCCA
The DNA here is from genome assembly GCA_037013555.1 of Sextonia rubra. Taxonomy (NCBI): domain Eukaryota; kingdom Viridiplantae; phylum Streptophyta; class Magnoliopsida; order Laurales; family Lauraceae; genus Sextonia; species Sextonia rubra. Next base: position 15,687,614 of record JASUAD010000003.1, read on the forward strand.
ACTCCCCACAACTGCTATTAACTCCCCAAAACTGCACAAAACTGATTGGGGAGTCTATAAAAAGAGAGAATTTGGAAGAAACAAAAGACACACACACATAAGGAAGAAAAGTGAAGAAATTGAAGAAAGTCACCACCTAAGGCAACAAGAAGCAAGCTCCAGCAGCACTTCCACGACCATTCCCACCTTCTTTTCTTAGTTTTAAAGGTGAGCAAGAAAATTCAGAAGGAGAGAAGGAAGGGAAATGGCCAAAGTCCATACCATGTTCGTACGACGCCAATTTTTGAGAGGATGACATTGTCACCTCTGTTTCTCTCATTCGTAGGGCTTCTTAGCCATTACAAGAGTTGTGAAAGAAGCCTTTCTAAGCCTCATTTTGTTCCTTGAAAATGATAGGTTCAAATGACACAACTCCGGCTTCAAATTTGCCCATTTCGGACTTGAAACAAAAATGCAGCCCGTAAGCACGAATGATAAATTACAGCGGTTTCAATTGATTCCATGATAAAATGTGATCTTCTTGATGGTTGTCCACCACTCCAAAGTCATGAGAATAGAGTTTCAACACTTGAAAGAAGTTTCAAGAAAGAACCAGCGCGAACAGCACAAAAAACGGAGGCACAGGGTCATTGTCTGTCAGTGACCGTGACCCCCAGTCACTGGCAGGTTCTAGTGACCGCGGGTGAGTCACGGTCACTGGAAGGCTCCAGTGACCGCGGGTGAGTCACGGTCACTGGGAGGCCCCAGTGACCGTGGGTGAGTTACGGTCACTAGAACGGGGCAGTGACCGCGGGTCACGGTCACCCCCCATTTTTTCCCCTTTTTCCACATTTTCTTCCACCTTATGTACATTTTCTTGTATTTTCCAAATTGAGATTACATCTGAGACTTGAGGGAGGGGTTGTAAACTTTCAAAATGTATGTAAACAACCTGCATCCCCGCGGTCAGGGCACTTGAACCCATGTAAACAAAAGGAAAATTAATGATGAACTATAATTATTTTTCCATTCTTCTTAACGCTTAAAGTGCGTGAATGTCGGACCTTGATTCCGTAATTCATTTCCACGCCTACATTTTTAAGCGCGATCACAAGATTGGCGCCGTCTGTGGGAAAGTATATGCCCTAATTTGTGATCAAATTTGATGGAAAATGCATGAAAGCGCTGAAAATTGCTGAAAAGTGCTGCTGTTGCCCTGAAAGTGCTGCTGTTGCACTGTAACTGCTGCTGTTGCACTGAAAGTGCCGCTGTTGCACTGTAACTGCTGCTGTTGCACTGAAAGTGCTGCTGTTGCCCTGAAAACTGCCGCTGTTGCACTGAAAGTGCTGCTGTTGCCCTGAAAACTGCCGCTGTTGCACTGTAACTGCTGTTGTTGCACTGAAAGTGCCGCTGTTGCGCTGTGACTGCTGCTGTTGCACTGAAAGTGCCGCTGTTGCATTGAAAGTGCCGCTGTTGCACTGTGACTGCTGCTGTTGCACTGAAAGTGCTGCTGTTGCCCTGAAAACTGCCGCTGTTGCACTGTAACTGCTGCTGTCGCACTGAAAGTGCCACTGTTGCACTGAAAGTGCTGCTGTTGCCCTGAAAACTGCCACTATTGCACTGTAACTGCTGCTGTTGCACTGAAAGTGCTGCTGTTGCACTGTGACCGCTGCTGTTGCACTGCAACTGCTGCTATTACATTGAAAGTGCTGCTGTTGTGTTAAAGAGTGCTGTTGTTTCACTGAAACTACTGCTATTGTGCTGGAAACTACTGCTGTTTCACTGAAAACTGCTGCTAAAAGCCTGTGACCGGGGCACACGGTCACTTACCCATTTTTATGATGACAAAGGCTTATTTAACTTCCAATTACACCCCATACAAGACCTTTGATGTCTGCAATGGGTTTGAAAATATCATTAAAGGACTTTTGCACCTTGAAGTGCATATTGTTCATACAAATGAAGGCATTCGCACCTTGATGTGCATATATTTGCCATTTGATTGGAAGAATTTGCACCTTGATGTGCATGAACCAAATCATCACCCTTTTCACTTTAGAAGAGTGATGATTCAGTTCAAAGGGCTTCTGACCCATATAAAATGTTTATTAAATCAGTGATAAGACCAACGACATTGTAATTATACATTGTCCGGCATCAACCACTGATGGATCCTGTGCGGTCATTGTGATGGTGGTGCAGGCTTGATCCTGTGAGCCCAATCCCTTTGATTGATCCAACCCTCTCTTGCTTATAAGTCTGACACAGATAGTCCAGATATGCTGCTGAAATTTTGGTAGCCAGGACTAGTCAGCATAGCGTGCTTTTAAGCCTGACTCGATAAACCCGAAATGCTGCAGAAATTCTGACAGTAGGGATAGTCAGCATAGCATAATGAGATGGGATTTATGCCTATATCTAACCATTTCGGTTCAAAACCACGTTGGTCTAGATGGCATCTATAAACCATTCCGGCTAGTCCAAGAGGCAGCCATGTTGGTTATACTACTAATATAGTCTCATCAGCTAACTTTTTGCAGGAAACAGCATGGGTTCTTTGATCATCACTTTTGACGAAGCTAAAGAGAGATTGTTCAAAATCTCCATGGCTCAGACCACAAGGGCACCCAAAAGGGGCCGAATGAACACCAATGCTCCTGCATCAAGGGTCTCGGTCTTTCAAAGGCTTTCTACTCCTTCAAGCTACATGACCTCAACCTACGATGGGTCATCAGAAACCCTGAAGCCCATCAAGAAGGCAAAGACTCCTCAAACTTGGGTCTCCAAATATGCCCAAAACCCCTTTGGAGTCTTTCACAAAGGTCACAATGACTTAAAACACAAAGTGAGGTCGGAAGGCGGTAATTTTCAGATCACCAAGCCTCGACTGGGGGCAAGGCAGGTTCGGTTTACGAACAACAAAATAGAGATACCCGTTGGTTCACAGCAGGAGGCTTTGCAGAAACAAAGGGTACATCCCAAAAAGCAAACCACTCGCAAGCAAGCCCTAGCCCATGAAAAGGGTCAGAAGGATGTTGTTATTCCAAATTGCCGTATGTGGTCACCACAGCCACGTATGCAGAAGTCCAGAAAAGCTGAGGAGAAACCCTTGGCCCCACTTGAAAAGAATGTCTTTTACCCTTTGACCCAGAAGGAGGGACGGAGGTTCGGCAGGAGGCGCTTACCTTCTGTGATTGTGGCACCATCACCATCACTTTCAACCCAGCGCCCGTCATATGGCAGTAAAAACAAGAAATATGCTGAATGATTGGTCATCAAAAATTCGACCGATCTCGTTCAATTTAAAAATCTGCTTCAACAAAAGAAGGAGCAGAAGAAGAAAATTGAAAGAAATGCTGTTAATATCCTTTCACTTCCCACTTCCGACCCTATAGATTGGGAGCAAGTTGCTAGCACTTCTAGGCCATTAGTCGCTAGATTCAGAGATCAAACTCTAGCAGCCAGATTGGCCCAGCAAATAAAGAAGAGGGTTTTGTCTCGCTCCAAGAGGCATGCTCGGAAGCAGTTACAGCATAGAATCACTCAAAAATGGGTGATTAAAGAAGATGAGCCAAATTTAACCTCCTCATGTATGGTCGGACCTGGCTCAACCAGGAGAGTTACTCGGAGTATGGCTCGAACTCAGTCCCAAGATTCTGATTCGAACTCTCATTCAGATAGGACCTCTGACGATCATGGTTCTGATAAGGACTCAATAACTCTCCTGGATACCGAAGATAGTCAATCCACTCTTCCTACATCCTCTTACCCCCGTCAGTACACCGTATTTATGGCTGAAGGGAGTGGGACCGGTAATGAAGAGGATGCCGGTAGAGGCAAAGATGTTAGCGAAGAAAATGCTGACGAAAATCAAGAGAATGACGTCAGTGATGTTGTCAAGCAACAAGGAGCTAAAATTGACCACCTGACGGCTCAATTGAAAATCTTAGCAGACAAACTGGGTAGTCCAGCTGAAGCTCCTGTTAACTCTTTATTTGCTGATAGAAGAGAACAGGCAATGATCAGGAGGAATGCCACCAAAATTGACCTACTTACAGCACAAATCAAGGCACTAACAGATAAAGTAATCGCCTCAGGTTCAACTCGAGGTGATCATTCCTCAATCCTTGGTTTCCATGCAGATCCTGAAAAGCCTGTAACTTTTAAAGAAGTGGAGGAAATTTTAAACAAATCAAAAGTGGAAACCAGGATGAAGAAAAAGGGTATTACATCCAAATAGCCTCCGGAGTTTGATTTGGTTCCATTTCCGCCAGATTACAAACTTCTGACTTTCCAGCCTTACCTTGGAAAAGGGTCAGCCTATCAACATATAGTGCATTTTAAGTCGCTCCTTGGCAGTTTACTCGAATTAGATGCACTAAAAATAAGGCTGTTTGTTGGTACATTGAAGGGAGTTGCTTTCGATTGGTACAAACAATTGCCAGAACTCTCCTTCACTACATGGCCAGTTACAGAAGAAAAGTTTCTACTTCACTTTCAGGAAGAAGATCAAACGGTCACCTTCGCTATGCTCAGTAGTACAAAGCAAGGGGATAATGAAACTGCACAAGCCTTTATCAATAGATGGAGAGCATTGTCTTACAGATGCCTAGAACAACCATCTCCAAAGGCGACAATTGAAATGTGCAAAACCAATTTACGGCCAGAAATTAAGGCTATCATACTTAGTCATAAAACTAAGTCTTTGGCCGGATTGGTTGAAGTAGCCACTGATGCGGAGTTAACCCTGAAAGAAATTAGCCAGAAGAAAGCAAGTTCCCGAAAAATGGAATCATCATCATCTTCTGCTCTAAAACCAACTGTGCCGAAACCCCAAAAGAGGCAGGAGGTATTCAATGTACAAACCTCCAAACCAATTCCTCAAAAACAACAGAATGGCAAGACGGAGCAAAACAAAAAGGAAGAATATGAAAAGAGGAAACAAACTAAGTACTCTTTTGACGGGGACATTGAAGTCATCTTCCAAGCATTGATGGAGAACAACAAGCTCGAGTTTCCACCCATGAAAAAGCCAGAGCAAGCAGGTCGTGTTAATGATCCAAACTATTGTGCATACCATCGGATGGTATCTCATCCTTTGAAAGACTGCTTTATCCTAAAAGAAAAGGTCAATGAGATGTGGAAAAATGGAGTAATAACATTTGACCGAAAATATGATACGGCCCCAGTCAATATGATTTCCTTTGGACAATTTGCACCTGTGGCAATACCGGCTCCATCAAGGCCACCAATGGTCGAATTCCGGGTCATCAATGCACTACATAATGAACAGGGGTTGATACTTATCAAAGATTCTTCAGGGCAGGAAATGTGGGTTCACCCAGACTTAATAAATGATGAAGGATGGGAAAAAGTGAAAACTAAACCCACACCTGTGGAAAGAAGAAAGATCAAAAGGCAAATAAAGGTCTTCAGAAAACTGCTCAAAAGAAACAAGAACAACAGTTTAAGCAGAAGAAAGACAAGGCGGTCGAGGCCCCAGTCTTAGAAAATCCTCCCAGATCAGCCAGAGGTTATTTTACTCTAGCCGACTACATCATTCCAATTCCAAAAGATGAGAAAGAACCAGCAATATCCAGCTGCAATCGGATATCATGGGATGGTACACCCCCTAACTCCGATGATGAAAATCAATGGTCGGATTATCTGATCTTGAAGACGATCAATGTATCGATGATTATTTTGCTGATGAATACCCTTCTGATGAGGATGAGGATTTCGAACAAGCCTTTGACCCCGAGACGGGAACGCTTAATATCAAGCACGGTCTAAATACACTATCAGTGACCTTGTATGACATACACAGGCCAAGTTCAAGTGGCTGGTCGAATGATCCTCCTCTTTTTCCACTACCTCCAGAAGTTCATCCGGATCCACTACCATTAGTCGGGCACGATGAAGTTCAGGATCAGCAGACGGTTTTTCCTCCTTCCACGCCAAATGCTTCTTCCACACCTAATTCAGAGTTGATCTTTTCAAATGAAAATTCTGAATTAAGTAATCAGTTTGTTGACTTTAACTCAGTCAGGGAACTTGGGTTACCGAGGAGACATAATAACCCTAGTATGAGTAATATTGTCGAGAATATCTCTGACTTTAAAGAGGAACTGTCAACGGCTCCTTCCCTGGTGGTTTTGAATGCTGCCATAGAACCCCAAACATCGCAGGCTATTCCTAATGGTGTAAACCAAGAAGTAGGCCTGGAAGAGGTCAATCGGCTTTTCATCGAACCAGAAGAAGTCAATGCCATAAGAAGAGACGCACGACCAGAAATTGACCGAAGCAACATGCTTAATGATGGCACTCGCTCTAGTCGTAACTACAGGGTCAACTATGATAAATCCTCTGTTCCTTCCTCTTCTTATGTAAACCCTTCGGGAGGCAATACCAATGTAAATGTAACTCTTTTTATATTGACCTATAAAAATTGCAAATACTGCAGCGAAGACACCTCATCTCAGCTTAATTTAGGCTACAGAGGTTATTTGCAGATCTTGGGGAATCACTGTGAGAACCGACATTCCATGAAGATCAAAATAGCTGGAACTCTCAGAGGAAGTTCAAATTTCGGGTTGAACAGACTTCATCGAACTCAAAAGCCACAAGCATGTCAGCCTGAGGTCAGTTCCCCCAAGCCAAGGGGTCACTGATCAAAGTTCTGCTTTCCGATGTCCAAAATTAATGAAATTTAGACGCGAAGTTTCAGTCATGCTCAGAAGATACTTTGCAAATTTTCAAGATGAAAAGACTCTGTTTGGCCTAAATTTCATTACATGTCAGCTTAGAGGACAGTAATCCCGAATTTGGGGGTCATTGGCTAAGCTCTTACTTCCAGAAGGCCAAAGCAGATAAAATTTGGAACAAATGCTCAAAGAATGCCCCAAGTTATTCTCCCAAAGTTTCAAGTCAAGGGGAGGCTGTTCGGATAGAAAACAGGCTAACTACCTCAATGTGGAGTGAATAGTGACCTAACGCATGCAACGAATAGGTTACTGTTCGAAATCCTACTTCCTCAAATCTAAACTGCATGAAATTTGGATGAATACTCCAAGATGTTCTTGACGTCAATCCCTCCAAGTTTCAAATCAAACCGGGGTCATTTGGGCTTCAAACAGCTGAAACAAGGGCCCACTGTCATAAAAAGTCAACTGGAGAGTTGACCACGTTCAGATGGTCAAACAAAGCTGAAACTTTTGTGACACATTCAAAATAGTGTCAAGAAGTATCCCTCCAAGTTTCGTGGCGATTGGACACCGTTTGGGCCCCGAACAGGCGGAAACAAGCCACATATGCAAAATTCCAAGAATGTGCCTTGGGAGTGACCGGGGGCCCACAAACAAAAGGAGTTGACCATGTTCAGGTGGTCAAACAGAGCTGAAACTTCTGTGACACACTCAAAATAGTGTCAAGAAGTATCCCTCCAAGTTTCGTGGCGATTGGACACCGTTTGGGCCCCGAACAGGCGGAAACAAGCCACATATGCAAAATTCCAAGAATGGGCCTTGGGAGTGACCGGGGGCCCACAAACAAAAGGAGTTGACCATGTTCAGGTGGTCAAACAGAGCTGGAACTTCTGTGACACACTCAAAATAGTGTCAAGAAGTATCCCTCCAAGTTTCGTGGCGATTGGACACCATTTGGGCCCCGAACAGGCGGAAACAAGCCACATATGCAAAATTCCAAGAATGGGCCTTGGGAGTGACCGGGGGCCCACAAACAAAAGAAGTTGACCATGTTCAGGTGGTCAAACAGAGCTGAAACCTCTGTGACACACTCAAAATAGTGTCAAGAAGCGTCCCTCCAAGTTTCGTGGCGATTGGACATCATTTGGGCCCCGAACAGGCGGAAACAAGCCACATATGCAAAATTCCAAGAATGGGCCTTGGGAGTGACCGGGGGCCCACAAACAAAAGGAGTTGACCATGTTCAGGTGGTCAAACAGAGCTGGAACTTCTGTGACACACTCAAAATAGTGTCAAGAAGTATCCCTCCAAGTTTCGTGGCGATTGGACACCATTTGGGCCCCGAACAGGCGGAAACAAACCACATTTGCAAAATTCCAAGAATGGGCCTTGGGAGTGACCGGGACCCACAAACAAAAGGAGTTGACCATGTTCAGGTGGTCAAACAGAGCTGAAACTTCTGTGACACACTCAAAATAGTGTCAAGAAGTATCCCTCCAAGTTTCGTGGCGATTGGACACCGTTTGGGCCCGAACAGGCGGAAACAAGCCACATATGCAAAATTCCAAGAATGGGCCTTGGGAGTGACCGGGGGCCCACAAACAAAAGGAGTTGACCATGTTCAGGTGGTCAAACAGAGCTGAAACTTCTATGAAACACTTAAGATGGTGTCAAGCAACATCTCTCCAAGTTTCGTGATGATTGGACATCATTCGGGCCTCAAACAATGGAAAATAGACCGCATATGCAATGTTCCAAAAGTGGGCCTTGTCCGTGACCGGGGCCCAATTAATGAAAAAGTTGACCAACTTCCTGAAGTTAAAATGGGCTGAAAGTTTTATGACATGTAGAAAATAGTGTTAAGAAGCATCCCTCCAGGTTTGGTGGCAATCGGACTTCGTTTGAGCCCAAAACAGATGAAAATGGGCCACATATGCGAAAAACCTGAAATTGGGCCTCGTCCGTGGCCCAGTCTGCGGTCACGGACCTTCAAAAGAGGTTTCCCACGATTTTGGGTGGTTTCCCTCCACTCCTCTTCGAAATGCAACTCCCCACAACTGCTATTAACTCCCCGAAACTGCACAAAACTGATTGGGGAGTCTATAAAAAGAGAGAATTTGGAAGAAACAAAAGACACACACATATAAGGAAGAAAAGTGAAGAAATTGAAGAAAGTCACCACCTAAGGCAACAAGAAGCAAGCTCCAGCAGCACTTCCACGACCATTCCCACCTTCTTTTCTTAGTTTTAAAGGTGAGCAAGAAAATTCAGAAGGAGAGAAGGAAGGGAAATGGCCAAAGTCCATACCATGTTCGTACGACGCCAATTTTTGAGAGGATGACATTGTCACCTCTATTTCTCTCATTCGTAGGGCTTCTTAACCATTACAAGAGTTGTGAAAGAAGCCTCTCTAGGCCTCATTTTGTTCCTTGAAAATGATAGGTTCAAATGACACAACTCCGGCTTCAAATTTGCCCATTTCGGACTTGAAACAAAAATGCAGTCCGTAAGCACGAATGATGAGTTACAGCGGTTTCAATTGATTCCATGATAAAATGTGATCTTCTTGATGGTTGTCCACCACTCCAAAGTCATGAGAATGGAGTTTCAACACTTGAAAGAAGTTCCAAGAAAGAACCAGCGCGAACAGCACAAAAAACGGAGGCACAGGGTCATTGTCTGTCAGTGACCATGACCCCCGGTCACTCGTAGGTTCTAGTGACCGCGGGTGAGTCACGGTCACTGGAAGGCCCCAGTGACCGCGGGTGAGTCACGGTCACTGGAACGGGGCAGTGACCGCGGGTCACGGTTACCCCCCATTTTTCCCCCTTTTTCCACATTTTCTTCCACCTTATGTACATTTTCTTGTATTTTCCAGATTGAGATCACATCTGAGACTTGAGGGAGGGGTTGTAAACTTTCAAAATGTATGTAAACAACCTGCATCCCCGCGGTCAGGGCACTTGAACCCATGTAAACAAAAGGGAAATTAATGATGAACTGTAATTATTTTCCCATTCTTCTTAACGCTTAAAATGCGTGAATGTCGGACCTTGATTCCGTAATTCATTTCCACGCCTACATTTTTAAGCGCGATCAAGCATGTCGTGACCTTGAATTGCACCAAATGGATGTGAAAACAACATTCTTGAACGGCGAATTAGAAGAAGAAATTTATATGAAACAACCTGAGGGTTTTGTGGTACAAGATGACAAGGACAAAGTGTACAAATTTAATAGGGCATTATATGGATTAAAACAGGTCTCAAGACAATAGTATAAAAAATTCCAACAAGCGATATGTGAAATAGAATTTGTCTTCAATAGTGTAGACACATGTTTCTATATTAAATGCAGTGGGAGTAGTTATTTATATTTATCATTATATGTGGATGACATTTTGATCGCTAGTAATAAATTGGAAACCATAAATGAAATCAAACAATGGGTGAGGCAGAGTATGTCATTGGCATTGAAATAACTCATGATTGTCCTAATAGGATATTGACTTTATCACAGAGATCCTATTTGGAAGCTATGTTGAAAAGGTTTGATATGGCTAAATATAAACCAATTGTCAAGCGATCAAGGACCCACAAATAAGCAGGATAGGGAAATGATGAGATCAAAACCTTATGCTCAAATTGTGGGCAGCATAATTATACGATATTGTGTATGAGACCAGACCTTGCATTCGCCGTGGGTCTCGTAAATAGATTTCTAAGTAACCCAGGATTATAGCATTGGTCTGCGGTTAAGAGGATTCTGCGGTACATCAAAAGAACAGTGAATCTTTGCCTATGTTATCAAGGTGAAGTCTTGGAACTGTGTGGCTACTTAGATACAGATTGGGCCGGTGATTTAGACCAAAGAAAGTCAACAACTGGCTATGTGTTTACCCTCGGAGGCGGTGCAATTTCTTGGGGTAGTAAGAAACAGACTTCCACGACTATATCAATAGCCGAAACAGAGTATATAGCTTGTAGTACAGCAGTTCAAGGGGCTCTTTGGTTAAAATACTTCCTGTGTGATTTGGAGGTAATAAATGAGAAGGAGTCTGTCCCAATAAGCATAGACAGTATGTCGGCCATTTCTATGGTGAATGAGCAAAAAATTAACAGCTGATCAAAACATGTTGAAATAAAATATCACTTTGTTAGAGAGATGATTGAAAAGAATAATATATAAATTTTTCATGTGCCTTCAGAAGAATTGAGGCTGATACTTTCACCAAGGCTTTGCTTGCAGAGGTTTTTACAAGGCATGTAACGCGTTTGAGATTGAGAAATGTTTGATGTACATGGCATTCATACCAAGTGGGAGATTGTAGGAAATCGTGTGGCCCGTATGCCACGAGTCCCACATCAGATCAAGCAGGACAAATGCCAACAGATATTACAATCCCACTTTAGTGTAAGACTTGATCTAGACCCCATAATAAGACTCCCAATAGGATCAATGGATGTGGGCTTCTGGTGGAAGATGTCTCTAGTAAGTGTGACTCTTTGGGACTTGTCTATATAAGGATAAGGGAGCCTTAGGGTTTGGATAATTATTATTCTCTTCATTCCCATAGGAAAGACAAGAGGCCAAGAGATCCACGGAGCTTTCCATCACCGGAACGCATGTAAATCTCCGGCCTCGTGACGGAGTCTCCTCATCCGGATTCATCATGGGAACTACTCTCTTCTTGGATGGATGACATCAAAATGAAAAAATAAAGATTATTTAGAGGATGGATTACAAATTGAAAACATGGAAATGTAAAACTCTATCCATGCCAGGGAGGGCTGCTCTCATTCAAGCTGTCACTCCAGCCATTCTTGTTTACTGGCTTGGTAATCAGGGACTCTCTAAAAAGACCATGAGAGCTATTATTTCCAAGCAAAGAACATTATTTTAGCAAGGAAGATACGCTCCCACTGTGCGGAACCAAGTCACAAAACCAAAAAAGAATGGGGGTCTGGGAATTAGAGAATTGGAACTTCAATCCTAGGCCATACATGCTCATAGTGTATGGAGATTCCTTGAATCCCTAGAGGCTTGGAGGGTAAAACTTCTCACACAGACATACCTAAAAACTTCCAGCTCACGGGATTATGTGATTCGGTGTTAAGGACTCCACATTTTGGAAAAGCCTCATAAGAAATAGACAGGCTATCCTTATGAATCAGATATGGGTAAATGGGAATGGGAGAGAAGTCTCAACTTTCCATGATCAGTGGCTCAATTACCCAATCACCCTTAGCAATCATGAAAGGCATGTAATATTGGCAAGTTCATGGGTTGGACAAAACTTAGGTTCTTGAGTTGTAATTTTATGTTTTTAGATGGACTGAAGTAACTATGGAAGGAACACGTGTTGGTCTTCTGCGTAGAATGTGCAATGCAAGTGGTCTACGGACCGACCGGTCGGATACAGGGACGGATCGATTGAATTTCGCGTACACAGATAGTCTGCAGACAGAACAGAAGATCGACCGGTCGGCTGAATGCCCGATCGGTCGGACCCTCACCCGATCGGTCGGGCAAGTTCAACCGATCGGTCGGCTGGGTCGGCAGACCCGATTCAGAAACTGCGAAAACTTCGGAGTTGCTCGCTGTCCATCCTAATCCGGCGAGATTTAGAGGCGTTAAGGACTCTAGGGTTCCTCTATATAAAAAGAACCTTTCTCCCACGAAGTAAAATACCTCTCTCCATATCAAAACCCTAATATCCATTGAGAGATCCATCTTCTCAAAAGTTCTTCTGCTGGTTTATGTACTGCAACTTCATCTTCTGAGTTCCATACTTCTTCTCCACTGTGCTGATTCGTCTTGAGTGGCTTCAAGGCGTGGAGAGCAATTCCGAAGAGAGTGTACGACGTGTGCGTCGGCAAGAAGAGGCTTCAGTCCCTTAGGTTGTGTCCAACTGGTGAAAAAGGGTAGTAAGTAGTCTTGTAACTTCTCTTTCATAGTGATTGTTCTTGGTGGACCGGTGTTAGGTCCCGTGGTTTTTTTTCCCGTTTGGGTTTTCCACTTAAAAATCCTGTGTCCATCTCTTGTGTGATTGATTGGTGTGTTTTAAGTAGTTATAGTTTGAATCTATATAGCATACTCTGTAAGGACCTTAACCTGTGTCAAGGTTTAAAAGTTCTTCAAGTGGTATTAGAGCAGGTTCATACCTTTTGGTTGTAGATCTTGTTCAGCTGTTTGCTATGGAGATTCCCTGAGATGGTACGTCAACCAATAAGCCCCCTTATTTGGTAGATGGAACTAACTATGCTAATTGGAAAGTAAGAATGGTTGCTTTTCTGCAATCTATTGATATTGATGTTTGGCAAGCCATTCATACTCCATATGTTCCTCCAGTTGTTATCTCTGATGGCAATGTTGAAATCCCTAAACTAATGGCTCAATGGTCAAAGGATGAGAAATTTGCTTTTCTTGCTAATAGTAAAGCCTTGAATGCCATCTTTAACGGTGTTTCACCTACTGAATTTAGAAGGATTTCTAAGTGTAACATCACTCAAAATGCATGGGGTATTTTAGAGAGAGTTCATGAAGGAACTGGCAGGGTTAAAAGGTCTAAACTTCAGAAATTGACCACCATGTTCGAAACCCTGGTTATGGATGAAAGCGGAACATTCAATGAATTCTATGCCAAACTGAATGATGTTGTGAATTCAGCCTTTAACTTAGGAGAGAACATTCTAGATAGTAAAATTGTTCAAAAGATTCTTCGTTCTCTTCCTGAAAGGTTTGATTCCAAAGTTGTGGCAATCGAGGAAACAAGTAATTTGGATACCCTTTCTCTTGATGAATTAGTTGGAAATTTGCAAACTTTTGAAACTAATCTGAGATCAACTAGGAAATCAAAGGGTATCGCATTACTTTCTTCCAAATCAGGAAATGATAGTGATATCTCTGACTCTGACACTGAGGATCCTGAATTTGATGTGTTTCTGGTTAGAAAATTCAGAAAGGCAATGAAAGGTTCGGATTAAAAAGATTTGATGATGGCTTACAAGAAAAACAAGGCCACAAAGAGGTCAAATTTTACCTCAACTGTTAAACCCTTTTCTAATCCTCAATCTAAGCCAGAAAAGAATGCGTCCAAAATACCACCCAAGAACACTCAGTGCTATGAATGCAAAGGCTTCGGTCATTATACATTTCAATGTGTTAATAGAACTTTGAGAAATCAAGGTAATCAGGGAAAAGTGCTGAATGTTACTTGGGATGATGATTCAGAAGAAGAAGAACAAACTCCAGAATCGGACTTTTCTGAATTTGAAAAATTTGTTGCTTTCATGGCTCAGTCTAACAGCTCTTCTATCAAGGAAGATATTTCTGCAGGGTCTAATTCAGATAGTGACTCTTTCATGGATAATTTACCACAATCTGAGGAGGAATTGTTGATTGCCTATGATCAATTGGTAAAAGATTCAAGAAAAGTGGCAATGTTCAATGAAGTACTTGATAAAAAAGTTACGATTTCTGAAAAAGTGATAGCTTCCCTCAAAACTGAACTCAAAGAAACCCATGGTAAGTTATCTTTCCTAGCCTCTCAAAATACTATTTTGACTAATAAGTTGACTGATGCAGGTAACGAATGGAACCTGTTGCATAATCAGTCCATTAAGACTACCAATGAGTTGACTGCGATGAAGGTAGAGCTTAATCTAAGCAAAGAAGAAAATATTTCTTTAAGCAACAGACTTCATCTTACTTTGGAAGAACTTGCCAAAGCCAAAGCTGACTTGACAAGAATGAATACTAGATCTAAAAAGCTTGAAGAAATTCTTGGTGTTCAAAAGTCTAGTGCTGATCGACGAGGACTTAGATTTGAACATGATTCCACATCACAAAATCTAGGTAAGTTTGTTAAGGGCACCACCATAATCACTTCTGAACCCACTATTCAAACACATGCACAAGTAAATTTTGTACGTAGAGCAAATCCCAAAAAGTTTAGACTTACATTCATTCCAATATGTCACTTTTGTGGGATTAAAGGACACATAAGACCTTATTGCAATAAGTTGCGTTCTGCATATCAAAATCAACACAGGCATCGACTTTCCTTGCCTCAAAAAGTTAAAACTAAGAAGGTCTGGGTTCGAAAATCTGATCTTTACTGTCATGTTGTCCTTACTGCTCTACGTGCTCAAAATTCACATGTGTGGTACTTAGACAGTGGGTGTTCTAGACATATGTCTGGAGATAGAACATTGTTTATATCTCTTGAAAAGTGTGAAAATGGTAGTGTGCAATTTGGTGATGGAAATAAGTCAAATGTCATTGGCAAAGGTACTGTTCATATTTCAGGTATGTCTCCAATCCACAATGTATTTCTTGTTGATGGTTTAAAAGTAAATCTTTTGAGTATTAGTCAACTATGTGAGATTAAACATGAAGTACACTTTTCCTTGAATGATTGCATTATTATTAACAAGTCAGGTAAAACTATACTTCATGGAAAGAAAAATGCTAATAATTGCTATGTTGTAGGGGATTCTGATAATCTACAGTGCCATTTAACTTCAATAGACACTGTTAATTTGTGGCATCAACGGTTAGGTCATATGAACTATACTGATCTTGAGACCCTCTCCAAACAAGAGTTAGTTCGTGGCCTTCCCAAAATACAGAAACCCTCCAACATTGTATGTGGTCTATGTCAATTTGGAAAGCAAAATCGATCTCCTCATAAGAAAATTGATCAAATGACCACATCCAGGCCACTGGAATTACTTCACATGGATCTTATGGGTCCCACTTAGACTCAGAGTATTAGAGGAAAGAAGTACATATTTTTAACTGTTGATGATTTCTCTCATTTCACATGGGTACGATTTTTGAAAGAGAAATCAGAAACCTTTGAAGTTTTTCATTACTTATAGCTACAATTGGTTGCAGATAAAGGTAACAAATTCGGGGGAGTTTCTCGTATCCAATCGGATCATGGAACTGAGTTTGAAAATTCTTTCTTTCAATCTTTTTGCGCAGAAAATGGAATTAAACATGAATTCTCGGCTCCCAAGACTCCACAGCAAAATGGGATTGTGGAACGCAAAAACCGGGTTGTTCAGGAGATGGCCCGAGTTATGCTACATAGCAAGAAAATTCCACAAAAATTTTGGACTGAGGCTGTAAACACTGCCGTGCGTGTTATTAATCGAGTCTATCTTAGACCAGGAACAAAGATGACTCCCTATGAACTCTGGAATGGTAGAAAACCCACTATTAAATATTTTAGAACTTTTGGAACTAAATGCTATATCTTTAAAGATCGTAAACACCTTGGTAAGTTTGATTCTCGTAGTGATGAAGGTGTTTTTCTTGGCTACTCTTTGGATAACAAAGCTTATAGAGTATTTAACGTGCGTTCTTCTAGTATTATGGAGTCGTTTAATGTGGTAGTAGACGATGCTAAGTCGTATTTTAATTCTGACGATGATAACATCAAAATTCCTACCTCGTCTTCTGTACAGGATGATAATGCAAATACAAATCAGCTTGAACCTTCAAAGGCAACAGTCTCAGATGAGAAGCCATCTAGCACCGATTTGGATGACACCTCTTCCGAGCAACAAGATCCGAAGACATCGTCTGTGTCTCATAGTCCTTCTACAGATCTTGTTGTTCCTGTTCAAAGCACGACTTCTTGGATTAATCCCAAAGCTAGAGCATGGAAGCATCTCTCATTATTTGACATTATTGGCGATGTGGATGAGCCTAGACGTACGCGTCAGTAGGCAAGTAATGAGGTAAGCTATCTTTGTTATATCTCATCTATTGAACCTCATAATGTCTTAGAAGCACTTCAAGATGATGCTTGGATAAATGCTATGCATGAGGAACTAGAACAATTTGAACGGAATGAGGTTTGGCAACTTGTTCCACGACCTACCGATACAAATGTCATTGGTACAAAGTGGATATTCAAAAATAAAACAGATGAATTGGGTCAGGTTGTGAGGAACAAAGCTAGGTTGGTGGCACAAGGTTATACTCAGATTGAGGGGATAGATTTTGATGAAACTTTTGCTCCCGTAGCTAGACTCGAGTCCATACGCATACTTCTTGCTCTTGCATGTGCATTAAATTTTAAATTGTTTCAAATGGATGTTAAAAGTGCATTTCTTAATGGATTCTTGAATGAAGAAGTATATGTTGAACAGCCCAAAGGGTTTCAAGATCAGCAGTTTCCTGATCACGTTTGTAAGCTGAACAAAGCATTGTATGGATTAAAGCAAGCTCCTCGTGCATGGTATGAACGGTTAACCAATTTTCTTCTTGACAACGGTTTTCGTTGAGGAGGAGCGGATAAAACCTTGTTCATAAAGAATGAGGAAGCTGATATTCTGATTGCACAAGTATACGTTGATGATATTGTGTTCGGTTCCACCTCACAGTACTTGGCAAATATGTTCTCTGAGCTTATGACTAGTGAATTTGAGATGAGCATGGTTGGTGAATTGGCTTTCTTCTTAGGATTACAAATCAAGCAAAGTGCAGACGGTATATTTATTTCCCAATCAAAATATGCAAATAATCTCCTAAAGAAGTTCGGTATGATGTCGTCAAAACAGGAACGCATACCAATGAGTTTTTCTGCTAAAATTAGTTTAGATACAAAGGGTAAGGATGTCAATGATACAATGTATCGAAGCATGATTGGAAGCCTCTTATATCTAACTGCCAACAGACCAAACATTGCATTTAGTGTCGGTGTTTGCGCTCGGCATCAGTCTAATCCTAAGGAATCTCATGTTAAAGCAGTTAAACGCATCATGAAATATGTGCGTGGTACAATCAATTATGGGATTTGGCTGACTCGAAACACCAATACAGAAGTTTTCGGATATTCAAACGCAGATTGGGCTGGTTGTGTGGATGACAGAAAAAGTACATCAGGAGGTTGTTTTTTCATTGGCAATAATCTGGTTGCATGGCATAGCAAGAAACAAACCTCAACCTCACTATCAACTGCTGAAACAGAGTACATTACAGCTGGAAGTTGTTGTACACAACTCCTTTGGATGAAGCAGATGTTGGCAGATTATGGTTTTCCGCAGGAACTCATGATAGTATATTGTGATAACAGAAGTGCAATTGATATATCAAAGAATCCTGTTCAGCATTCACGAACAAAACACATTGATATCAGGCATCACTTCATATGTGATTTAGTAGAAGCCAAAATCATCAAATTCGAACATCTTCCCACTGAGCAACAATTAGCTGATCTGTTTACAAAACCCCTTGAGCCTTCTCGTTTTGAATCTCTTTGTAAATCTCTTGGAGTTGGACTCCATCCCTAATACTCTCTTCCTTCACTCTTTGCTGCACATACCTGTTTTCATGATCATCTGACGGGTTGTGCCCTTTGTTCTGCTCTAGTTTTCTGGCCCACTTGTCTTGGTACACTGCACAAAGGAACTCTTTAAACCCTTGCTAGTGAGCTTCACGCGTTTATCCGGTTTCTAATGTGTCATAACATCAGTATTATCATTTCAGGCATCTGTTGAATCTTATGAGAGTATTCCATCAAAAAAAAAAAAAAGAAGGGAATTCTGGTTTTAGGGGGAGTGTTTCATCAATATCTACATAATCTTGCGTCTTGCACTCTATACAATCTTCCAAAGCATTGAGTTCACACTGTGTTACCTTGAATAGGTTGGCTTGGTAACTACGGTCGAACATCGTCACGACTAGTTGCGATTTTCATTATTCATGAGCTTCTGTGCGTATCTATTGTTTTCGTTCCCTCCTATCCTTTCCTATACACTCTGTGAGTTTTTATCAAAAAAAAAAAAAAACTCACAGTGTTGTGCATCGACCGGTCGAGTCAGATTACCGACCGGTCGGGTCTCTTTGCTCTTCGTTTGTTTTTCCAGAAACTCATCCCGACCGATCGGCTCCTTATGCGACCGGTTGGGTATCATTTAGCCTATTTCTAGAAGTGGAATTCGACCGGTCGGACTCTTCCATCTGACCGGTCGGACATGCGTCGGTTCTGTTCAAATCTCGCGACTGTTCGACTTCTCGTTTCTTCTATTTATATGTGTGTGTCCTTTCTTCTTCTTTCTTCACTTCTTGTTTTTGGGCGCCGTTTCTCTCCCCTCTCTTCTTCCGTTTTCGTGTGCTTTGTGCTCCCTTATCTCTTCCATCGATTTCATTACAGAGGTAAGCTTTCTTCTCCATTCCTTCTCTTCAATCTGCATTTCTCGTTCTTTCCCTTTCCATGGCGTTTTGCTTTGAGTAGCTATATTTTTTTTTATGGATGTTCATCTTCATTTTTTTTTTTTTGTTTTTGGGCTCCTCTTCTCCACATATGTCTCTATGCAATAGATGCTTTGATGCATGTGGTTGTTTGTATGTGCTTGAGGATTTATTTTGAGCCTTATATCACACTTTTGTGTATGCACACCTTCTACTCGATGGAATGTCTCAATGAATGTCACCTAGTGACGTTTTTGTTATTGTTTCTCTGCCTTGATGTTTAGTGCTTCCCATCTTTCCATTCTCTTCAGTCATGGCACCCAAGAAGGCAGTGGCTTCCAAGCAAAAAGGTGTGGCCAGTAGTTTAGCTACTCCCACTTATGACACTGACCGTTTCTTATCAGAGGCTAGAGCACAACAATTTGAAAACATTTTTAGCAAACGTTCGGTTCTATATGAACGACCAATCAACCCTCGACATTTTGTCACATTGGCATTTGGCGCTTGGCTTCTTGCTAGAGGATAGGCCTCCTTGTACTCATTCAAGACTGAGATTTTCCCTGACCTTGTACGGGAATTTTACTGCAATATGTATGAAATGACGGGGAATATTATTAAATCCTTTGTTTGGGTAAGAATGTTACTCTCACTCATCGGGCATTGAGTCGGTTTCTACTCATTGATCAGACTCCGGATGCCAAGTATCCTATCCCTGATGCTGCACCTGATACTATGGTGGAGGATGATCCCATTGACTACAGTGAGGTCGCTTCTACATTATGCGGAGAGCCTCGTGACTGGCCTGAGGGTCATCTTTTGCGACAACGAGAATCGACTGACTCCTATAGGCTTCTCAATATTTTTGTGAAGAATAACATTGAGCCTAGAGGACATCATTCAGAGATTTATCACGAGGCTGGTTACCTTCTCTACGTCATTGGCAGTGGGCTTCCTCTAGATATTCCTCAGGTGATCTTCGACTGCATTTTTAGAGCTCATTCTGCGGCGAAGAACGCCTCATTGCCATATGGTGTTCTGCTATCTCGGTTTCTGCTTTCTCATAGTGTCATGCCCTCCATGCATGATGTGTCTGTTCCTCTGCCAAACCCTATCACGATGAGTACTTTATTACAGGCTCGCTCTTAGCTTTGTCAGCCTGCTCCTCCTCGGCCCGCTCCTGGTCCTACTGCTGAGGCGGATCTTCCTGCTGATTCATCTTTTCATGCTCGGTTGTCAACGTTTGAGGAGATCTTGTGTGATCAGGCTACTGATATTGAGATTCTTCACGGCGAGGTTCAGTCCATTCACACTGACATGCACAGTTTGAGAGACAGTCTTAGTGCCGAGATTCATGGACTGGGGTCTAAGCTTGATGATATCTTGCGTCACCTCCGTTGTTCGTGATTGGCTTTTCCTTGTTTTTCCTTATTCCTCTGCCCCCCTTCACCATTCATGGCCAAAAAGGGGGAGAGCATTTTGT
This sequence comes from Sextonia rubra, assembly GCA_037013555.1. NCBI lineage: Eukaryota > Viridiplantae > Streptophyta > Magnoliopsida > Laurales > Lauraceae > Sextonia > Sextonia rubra. Next base: position 15,707,987 of record JASUAD010000003.1, read on the forward strand.
CTTAATTTCTTTTGCATATGTGTTACCTACTGCACTGACTTATTGATAACCATTGTTCTGCTATTGTTTTTGTAGATCTTACACTTGCTTTATGCTGCTTTGTTTAACTAATTGTTTGTGCAGAACGATTTGTGTGTTTCAGGTTATTTGTTTTGTTTTTGGGTCTTCATGGGTAGAATGTTCTGTCTAGGAAGTTTTGTCCATGAATTGCCAAAGGGGGAGATTGAAAGGCATGTAATATTGGCAAGTTCATGGGTTGGAGAAAACTTAGGTTCTTGAGTTGTAATTTTATGTTTTTAGATGGACTGAAGTAACTATGGAAGGAACACGTGTTGGTCTTCTACGTAGAATGTGTAATGCAAGTGGTCTACAGACCGACCGGTCAGATACAGGGACGGATCGGTCGAATTTCACGTACACAGATAGTCTGCAGACAGAACAGAAGATCGACCGGTCGGCTGAATGCCCGATCGGTCGGACCCTCACCCGATCGGTCGGGCAAGTTCAACCGATCGGTCAGCTGGGTCCGCAGACGCGATTCAAAAACTGCGAAAGCTTCGGAGTTGCTCGCTGTCCATCCTAATCCGGTGAGATTTAGAGGCGTTAAGGACTCTAGGGTTCCTCTCTATAAAAAGAACCTTTCTCTCACAAAGTAAAACACCTCTCTCTAGATCAAAACCCTAATATCCATTGAGAGATCCATCTTCTCAGAAGTTCTTCTGCTGGTTTATGCACTGCAACTTTATCTTCTGAGTTCCATACTTCTTCTCCACTGTGCTGATTCGTCTTGAGTGGCTTCAAGGCGTGGAGAGCAATCCCGAAGAGAGTGTACGACGTGTGCGTCGGCAAGAAGAGGCTTCAGTCCCTTAGGTTGTGTCTAACTGGTGAAAAAGGGTAGTAAGTAGTCTTATAACTTCTCTTTCATAGTGATTGTTCTTGGTGGACCGGTGTTAGGTCCCGTGGTTTTTTTTCCCATTTGGGTTTTCCACGTAAAAATCCTGTGTCCATCTCTTGTATGATTGATTGGTGTGTTTTAAGTAGCTATAGTTTGAATCTACATAGCATACACTGTAAGGACCTTAACCTGTGTCAAGGTTTAAAAGTTCTTCAAGTCACTTTATGCCAAGGGCAGAACAATGATATCAAGCCTGGCATTAGTCTTGCATCTCACTCTGCCGGAAGGCGATGGATTATCACGGAATATAAATCTCATTAGATCTCTATGGGATGATGACATATCAAATTGCATTCTAAGCATACCACTGGGTGGGGAGGATGTTAGATGCTGGGCCTTTGAAAGAGCGGGTGTCCGATTAAGGGACTTTGTAAATTCATGCAATCAGACCAAATTGGACCATAGCTACCATGGAACATTCTCTGGAACATAGAAATCCTACCAAAGCGGAAAATGTTTATATGGCGTCTATTATTAGATGGTCTTCCGGTTCGAGTAAAGTGGGCAATAGATTGGACCCAAACAGCTCTATATGTATCCTTTATAGAGGAGATAAAGAAACCATTAACCATCTTTTAGTTCATTGTCCAATGACCATAACCATTTGGAATCAATTGCCAAAAAAAGTCCCCTGCCTCAGGGTTAGGACATTCAGTGATTGGATCTGGTATCATCCGTCAAAGCATAATAAGAGAATTAGAATTTTCATTGCCTGGTATATATGGAAAATGAGAAATAGCTATCTCCTCAACAATGAACCAGTCCACCCATTCCAGGTTATATCTAAAAAAAAAAAAATTGGCTATTTCACAGTGGACTGTTGCTAATCTAAAATTCTCTGCAGAAATGATGACAGAATTTTACAATGAGGAATGGTTCCCACCTGCGGAGGGGTATTATAAGCTTAACTTTGATGGATCCATGAATCCAAGGACTCAAACTACAGGGATTGGAGGGGTTATCAGGAATCATAGAGGAGAGATGGTTGTTTCATACACTGGCACAATCACAGTAAACAATGCATTGGAAGCTGAGCTACAAGCACTGCTGCAAGATGTAATTCAATGCAATGCCAAAAAAGATTTCTAAAGTTGTTCTGGAGGGAGATAGCCTAATATTAGTTCAAATCCTTCAAGGCCAGGAAAATCTTCCTTGGGAATTCATGAACTGGTGGAGGAAACTCCTTCAAGAACTAGAGAAGGTGCCTTGTTGGGTGAAGATCAGAAAACAAACTTGCAATCAACCTGGCAAAGCTCAATTATCCAACTCTACATATTTTTAAGTCATATCTTCCACCTCTTGCTCTGGAGATTTTCAAGCGTGAATGTAAGGGTCGCTGGGGGGCTAATGGGAGAATTGCAAATGTTGTGCCCGATGTTGTTGAAGAGGGATTGACCCTGTCAGGGTCTGATCCTCCCAACTACTATCTTTTTCTGTAGTTTCTTTTGCTTTATTAATAAAGCCTCTTTGAGCCCAAAAAAAAAAGGCACCACTTATCTTGGGCTGTCATTTGTTGTAGCACAGCCTCCGCCCAGTGTACGGATTTAGCTTTCTTATCGTCCCACAAAAGATTTTCGATCCACTATTCCAACAAAATAAAGCAAAAACGAAGGATCTTCTCTAAATGAGCGCCCCACGAAACTACCCTACAAGGTGCCTATTTTTTTGCTGCATTGTCGTGGGCGGTTTTCTGCTGAAAGCATAGCTGCACAAAGAACCCATTTGGCTCTTGATAGCCCCGCTGCAAAACATCGACAACTCTCATTCCTCGATTTTTTTTGTCAGAAGATCTGTGCCTTTTCATGAGATAAAAATTAGAAACTCATCTTAATTTTTTTGGAAAAAATTACATTGACACCTCCTATAGGTAAAATATACAGACACCCCCTCGGTTTTTTAAACTTACATTGTACCTTGTTAGACATTGTCTCGTGAAGGAGATGATGGAAAGAGCCATTTCACCTTTTTAATCCCGGCAGAATATAATTTTTTAATTCAATTTTTTCATTTTCTATATTGAATTTAAATCATTTCATAGATAACGAAATCACATCATGCGAAGATTGAATCTGATACCCCTTATCTCACTTTTTTTTTTTTCTTCATTCCTCTCTTCATTTCCTCCTCTATTCTCCTTTTACCTCACGGCAAGCCACCAACCACTGATCTTCATCCGACATCTTATTCCACCCGTTGCCTTTATCCAGTGGATACCATTTTCATAATTTCTCTATCTTCCTTGAACTTTAGGTAAGCTCCCAACCTCTTCATAGTTAGGTGTTTTGGGTTTTGAGATTAATGATGGCATAGAGGTGCACCTTAGAGTCTTCTTTCCCATTTTATAGGTGGGTTTGGCCCGGCTTTAGGTTTTCTTTCTATTTGAGTTCCATGGGTTTGGTCTCGAGTTAGAACTTCTCCTCAGTTTCATTGTCTCTCATCATAATTCATGAGATAAGTGGATAGCATTTTCATTGTTAATATGTGTCACACTCCGAAATCTGAGGTCATTGGGACCCTCAAAGCCTGAGGCATGACGGGTCTACAATAGATAGATTAAATAATTTTTAAACTTTATTAACATAATTCAAACGGGTTCATATGATCAATGTCCTACATTAATCCACTGAATAAAGTCTAAGTGAATGTAACTCTTAAACATAATAATAAACATCCCAAATGTAAATAAATCCTTAATCAAATCTTCTAATATGGAATTCTGCAGCTCTTTCCATAACTCCGATTCCTACAAGGTAAGCTAGGTTTCCTCGGGTTCTGGCTCAACCTCGAGACCTGTGGGGGAAAAACATAAGTGAATAAAACTCAACAAGTAATACAAACCATAAAATCTAACAGACAGATAACAATCCAAGAAATCAAATCTAGAGCTACAGTTCAAGTATATGAGTATATCAAGAGGGCAAGATGAGCAAATATCAAGGTATACCGAATAATGAACACATAACCAAATCAACAAGTAAAAAAAAAAAGGGATCTCCACAGTAAATCAAATATCAAAGTGTGCTCGCTAGAATTAAATCTGTGCTAAGCACAAAGTACCCGCCACGTACAAGCCATGTTTATATCCAAAGTGGCACGAGGCCTGAAATACTGGTAATCTTCAAAACAAAGTGGGAGTCAGCTGCAGACTAGCAATATCGCACCAAAGGGGTTCTAATCCCAATGTCATACCAAAAATGGGGCTAAGATCCTCGTGTGGGTGTACCATGGTGCGTTGTCCATACTTTAGAAAATGCCTTAAGGATACACGTATCAAGTTCAAAAATTCAAAGACTTTTCAATCACAAAGCTAGCAAATGGTCGAGATCATAACTAACAAAGCCTTTTCAATCACAAAGCTAGCAAATGGTTGAGATCATAACTGAATATCATACTACCAAGATTTCTCACATTTTTCAGCATTTCAGATTTAATGATAATTAATGATCAATAATAATTTCACAAAAAATCCATTGGCAAGGAAACAAGATCAAGTCTGATGTAACCAACATATATAAGCATGTCAAAGGAAACACAATATCCTAATAATCTAAGATTATTTCAATAGTTTCCAAAATTTCACATTTTTAAATCAAAATGAGACAAGGCTTAGAAACTCTATGACTAAGGAACCATGATAAGACTACTTGCCTGGATTATTAGCAATTGGAGAGTTTGGCTTGACTTGGTCTAGAAGTCCGGTGTGAGTTCCTGTTAATGATCAGTAACATATAATCAGGGTTTATACTTGTGTAATTAATTTGGGTCTAGCCTATGCACAACCTGGTGTAATGATTTAACACATACTGGTTTTGGGTGGGGTCATTTAGATAATGCAAATGGGCTTGAGTAGTTTGGGTCATGCATGCATCCAAGTACAGTGGTTAAACTTGGGCCAAGGGCAGTGGGCCACATGGGATCAGCTGAGTGGGCTTGGGTTCATAGGTTGCATAGTAAATCACTGTGTGGCCCCATAGCTTTGCTTAAATGTGCCAGAGTCATATGGACTTAGGGTCACCAACTATGTTGGAGAATCAATGAATGGGCCCATGTCTCTTTAGCTATACTAGGTGGGCCATTTAAGTGTTGAGGCAGTTATGCACATATGCAGGAGGGATAACGACAAACAAGCTGTCTGGGTTCCGTCCCAGTTTAGTGTACAAACAGATTAGTTGAGCCCACGGTTGTTTGGGCTGGCTTTCAAAGTGGTCCAGGAAACTACTTTAAAACAAGATGGGCTGCTTGTTTACCCAGCAAGGAGGAAGAAACAAGGAAGAAAAAGAAAAGAACAGTACCAAGAGAAAAGAGAAGACAGGAACGAGGAGATAAAGGGAAAAAGGAAGAAGGAACAGAAGATGAGAGAAGCTGAGTAGCATGTTGTGATTTTCTGATAATCACCCGTTGTGCGCATCCATGTAATCACAAGATCAAACAAGAACAAGCCACACAAGAAGAGACACCGAGATTTATGTGGTTCACCCAAATAGGGCTACATCCACGGGCACAGGAGGACGAACATCTTCACTATGACAAGTAAAGCATACAAGAGATTCCCACACTCTCACCTCATCTCTCCTACGTGGTGTGGGAACACCATGGGCAACTACTGCCGCCGCAAGGTTTAGGGTTACAGACTATACATATATATAATCTCCGCTTTCATGGCCACCAAGAAAGCCCCGGTACAATTACCAAAATACCCTTGACCTTAAACCAGTCCCTGGATAACCCAGTGGACTCATCCGGCTAAACCGGAATACAAGACATAAACCTAACAATAATTGATGGGTCAGTGAAGCCTGATCTAGGGTAACTGTGTAATAAGTCGGTTTAATCTGGACCCTTTGTTATAAGGGCAGATCCGACGGTTGTTATTGCTTAGGGTTACTATTTATTAGGGCTTTTGTTATTCTGAGGGTGTGGTGAAAAGAGAAAGTTGGTTTTCTGCAGAGAAGAACCAAAGGAGAGTTGTGTGCTCTTGTAATCACGAAGAGAGGACTGTTCTTCTCGTGGGTGATCTCTAACAATAGTGAAACAGGTTTGAATCTCCGTGGACGTAGCCCACATCGGGTGAACCACGTAAATCTGTGTCTGTTGTGTGGATTGTTTGTTCTTCTGTTTCTTTCTCTTTTCCCAACAATTGGTATCAGAGACAAGGTTGGTATTCCTTGGGTTTTTGAGCGAGGTGGAGATCGCTCGGTGGTTTGGAAGTTGTTGCGCATGAAGAAAGATCTGGTTCATGATTTCTGGTTAGGCCACATCGGAGAATCTCCGGTCTCGTTGGGATCGGAGGAAAAGCATTCACAGGTTGTTCAGATCTGGAGTTACATGCTGCAGTTGTTGTCTGATCACACAGATCCAAGGAGAAGATGTCTGATCACACAGATCCAAGGAGAAGAGAACTGGGGACGACGAGATCAGAGATTTGATTGCTGTGCAGTCCTGTTCATTGCTGCGAAGAACGGAAGAACAAAAAAAAAATTGCTGTGCAGTCCTGCGAAGAACGGAAGAACACAAAAAACAAGAAAAAAAAAATCACCGGAACGTTCGCCGGGAATCTCGCCCTCTCCGTCGCCTTCGCCGGACTCACTGCCCGCCGCCGTCGCCGTCGCAGTCACTGCCGTTCCCGTCGCCGCTGCCAGCCGGCGCTGAAGCTGGAGCCGAAGCAGGTCGCGGCCTGCTGCAACTCGGTTGCTGAGGATGTTGCAGAGCGCAGAACATGGAAGTTGCGTGGGGAAGACGACAATCGCTGCCGCCGTACGCCTCGCCGCCGTGCTCCGTCCAGCGTCAGGAACCCGGTGTCCGCCGTTAGTCGCTGACGAAGATGACGTTGATTCGCCGCGTCTGCAACTGGGTTGCAGACGCAGCGCCCAGCGACAGAGAAGAAGACGACCCAGTTATCTGGATCTGGGTCTGGGGTGTTGGGTCGGGGTCGGGTCAGGTTGCCAGACCCGCGGAGAAGATGAGCCCAGCGAGAAGAGTTCAGATCGTTTCGGGTTTCAAGTTGGGTCAGACCCAACCCGCGGTGAAAGCCCAGTCCAGCAGCAGTGCATAGAGCAGTTCAGAGACGGTTTGGTTTCGGGTCAGGTCAGGTCCGACCCGACCCGTTAACAGAAGGTCCAGCCCAATCAGCAGGTTTAGGCCGGGTCAGGACAGGTTCGACCCGACCTGTCGGCAGTCAGTCCAGCCCAGCGCAAACGGGCAGTTCAGTTCCGGGTCAAGTGAACCCGACCCGGTTCCGCTCCAGAAGCCCAGCCGACTGCGCAGCGACGTCAGCAGTGACGTCAGCAACGGTCAACGTCCATGTTTGACCAGATTCGACGGCCAGAATTGTTTTGCAAGTTTCGAGGTCATCCGGATTCCAAATTGAGCTCTGTTTTTTTCTGTGTACTCGTTGCGACGAGATCTACGAGATAGACGGAACAGATTGACTGTTTGACTAACAGAAAAAATTATCAAGTAAATAGAGCTTGGTTTGAGTGGGAGCAATGACGGACGATACAAAGCAAACGATTGAGAAGTTCAATGGCCAAAATTTCGCATATTGGAAGATACAGATAGAGGATCTTCTTTACCAGAAAAATTTCTACTTGCCACTTGGAGGAAAAGCCCAGAAGCCTGCAAATATGTCCGATCCAGAGTGGGAAGTGCTTGACAGAAAAGCTTTAGGTACGATCAGACTCTCTTTGAGTAAATCTATTGCATTCAATATTTCTAAAGAACAAACCACTGAAGATGTTATGGCTGCCCTTTCACGAATGTACGAAAAACCATCTGCTTCAAATAAAGTACATTTGATGAAAAGGTTGTTTAACATGAAGATGACTGAAGGTGGGATTGTCACTGAACATGTAAATAAGTTCAACACAGTCATGAGCCAATTGTCATCGGTAAAAGTACATTTCGATGATGAGATATGGGCATTGCTATTGTTATCATCTTTACCAGACAGTTGGAGTGGTATGGTTACTTCACTGAGTAATTCCTCGGGATCAAGTAAACTGAAATTTGATGATGTTGTGAGTGTTGTCATCGATGAAGAACTTCGCAGGAAATCCTCAGGTGAATCATCAGGAAGTGCATTGAATGTGGAAAACAGGGGAAGGCAAAATGAAAGAGGTCAGAGTCGTGGAAGATCTAAATCTAGAAGCAAGTCAAGATCGTCAAAAAGTAAAATCACATGCTGGAATTGTAACAAAAAGGGACATTTCAAAAAGGATTGCAGAGCCCCAAAGAAAAATAAGCAAAGGAATGGTAACAATGACAGTGATAGTGATGCTTCCGCAAATGTTGCAGGTGATACTGTTCATGATGCTTTAATTCTTTCCTTTGATTATAAATCTGAATCTTGGGTCATAGATTCTGGTGCGTCCTTTCATGCCACTGCACACAAAGAATATCTCCAAAATTATGTGAAAGGTGACTTTGGAAAAGTTTATCTCGGTGATGATGAACCTTGTGATATAATTGGCAAAGGAGATGTTCAGATAAAATTGCCAAACGGAGGCACATGGCAATTGAATGATGTCAGGCATGTGCCGAGCCTTAGAAGAAACCTCATATCTGTTGGTCAACTTGCAAGTTCTGGTTATGTCACAACCTTCGGAGGTGACTCTTGGAAGGTGACAAAAGGGAGTATGGTTGTTGCTCGCGGTAAGAAAGAAGGTACTCTTTACTTGTCTCATAGCAGTACTAATTCCATTGATGTTGCAGATAAAGGCATAGACACAAACACATGGCATTGTAGACTCGGACACATGAGTGAGAAAGGGATGAAAATCCTTCACTCGAAAGGTAAGCTACAAGATCTCAAGTCTTTGGACTTAGAGTTCTGTGAAGACTGTGTTTTCGGTAAGCAGAAGAAAGTCACTTTCTCTAAAGTAGGGAGGAAACCAAAATCAGAAAGATTGGAGCTGGTTCACACGGATGTGTGGGGACCAACACAGGTATCTTCTCTTGGTGGATCTTCTTACTTTGTTACATTCATTGATGATGCTACTAGAAAATTATGGGTTTATCCTATGAAACACAAGTCTGATGTGTTTGGTATTTTCAAGAAGTGGAGAGCTTTGGTTGAAAATGAAACAGGTCTGAAACTGAAATGCCTGAGATCTGATAATGGGGGTGAGTACTGCAGCAAAGAGTTTGAGGAGTATTGCTCCACAAATGGAATAAAGCGAGAAAAGACCATTCCTAATACACCACAGCAAAATGGTGTGGCAGAGCGTATGAACAGGACCATTGCAGAGCGTGCCAGAAGCATGAGGCTGCACGCTGGATTGCCAAAGCAGTTTTGGGCAGAAGCAGTGAGCACTACTGTATACTTGATCAATCGTGGGCCCTCAGTACCTTTGGATGGTGGATTACCAGAGGAAGCTTGGAGTGGAAAAGAGGTAAATCTTTCACACCTAAAAGTATTTGGCTGTATCTCTTATATTCATGTTGATGCTCAGAAAAGGGACAAACTAGATCCTAAATCCAGAAAATGCACTTTCATTGGATATGGTTCTGATGAATTCGGTTATCGCTTCTGGGATGAAGAAAATAGAAAGATCATCAGAAGTAGAAATGTTGTATTCAATGAGAAAATTTTGCATAAGGATCGGGATAATGTGCAAAAGGATAATACAGAGTACTTAGACACAGAGGATGTTCCTGAAAATGATGCACCTGAATCACATGAAAATGTAAACCCACAGGTGGAACCTCATACACCTACACCGGTAAGAAGGTCATCTAGGGTTCATAAGTCTACACAACGTTATTCACCTTCAATGTATTACTTGTTGTTAACTGATGGTGGTGAACCAGAATGTTATGAAGAGGCAATGCAGGTTGATACTTGGGCTAAGTGGGAGCAAGCCATGGAAGATGAGATGCAATCATTATTGTCAAATCAGACATGGGACTTAGTTCAGTTGCCTAAGGGAAAGAAAGCATTGCATAACAAGTGGGTGTACAGGTTGAAGGATGAACATGATGGCAGTAAGAGATACAAGGCCAGATTAGTTGCAAAGGGCTTCCAGCAGAAGAAAGGTATTGATTATTCCGAACTGTTTTCTCCTGTGGTTAAGTTAAACACAATCAGAAGTGTTTTGAGCATTGTGGCCATAGAAGATTTACATCTTGAACAATTAGATGTCAAAACTGCATTTCTCCATGGTGACTTGGAAGAGGATATCTACATGTATCAGCCACAAGGATATGCTGTCTCAGGAAAGGAGAACATGGTGTGTAAACTCAAAAAGAGTTTATATGGCTTGAAGCAGGCCCCAAGACAATGGTATATCAAATTTGACAGGTTTATGTGCAACACAGGTTATAACCGATGTCATGCAGACCATTGTTGCTATTATAAAAACTTCGATAACTATTATATCATTCTCCTTTTGTATGTAGATGACATGCTTGTTGCAGGATCGAACATGCAAGAAATAGATAATCTGAAGAAACAGTTGTCAACGGAGTTTGAAATGAAGGATTTGGGGGCTGCGAATCAAATTCTCGGCATGAGAATCACTAGAGACAGAACAAATCATACATTGAAGTTGTCTCAGGCAGAATATGTTGAAAAGGTCCTACACAGATTCAACATGCAAGGTGCTAAGCCAGTTAGCACTCCACTAGCAAGCCATTTCAAACTCTCAAAAGAGTTGTCTCCTAAGACAGAACAGGAGAGAGATGACATGTCAAAGATCCCATATGCTTCAGCTGTTGGCAGTTTGATGTATGCTATGGTTAGCACAAGACCTGATATTGCTCATGCAGTGGGAGTTGTAAACAGATTCATGGGTAACCCTGGAAAAACACATTGGGAAGCAGTTAAGTGGATTCTCAGATATCTGAGAGGAACTACTAATGCAGCATTGTGTTTTGGAGGACCAAAACTCAAACTGGAGGGTTATGTTGATTCAGACTTGGCAGGAGATCTTGATAGAAGTAGGAGTACTACTGGATATGTCTTCACCTTGGGTAATGCAGCAATCAGTTGGAAATCACAATTACAGGATGTTGTTGCACTTTCTACTACAGAAGCAGAGTATGTCGCCGCTACAGAAGCTAGCAAGGAAATGATTTGGTTACAGGAGCTAATGGAAGAGTTGAGTAAGAAGCAAGAGGACAGCAAGCTGTACAGTGATAGTCAGAGTGCCATTCATCTTGCGAAGAATTCGGCCTTTCATCCACGAACCAAACACATTCGGATAAGATATCACTTCATTCGGTGGCTTCTAGAAGAAAAGGTGTTGAAATTGGATAAGATTCCCACAAGTCAGAATCCAGCAGACATGCTTACAAAGGTGGTGAACATCGAGAAACTGAAGCTGTGCTCAGCTTCAGTTGGACTTCTTGTTTGAAGACAAGATGATGAGATTTGAACCTGTGTTCTGTTGTTATTACTGTCATTCAGTGTGATCAGTCTTCAAATGGGAGATTGATGGGTCAGTGAAGCCTGATCTAGGGTAACTGTGTAATAAGTCGGTTTAATCTGGACCCTTTGTTATAAGGGCAGATCCGACGATTGTTATTGCTTAGGGTTACTATTTATTAGGGCTTTTGTTATTCTGAGGTGTGGTGAAAAGAGAGAGTTGGTTTTCGGCAGAGAAGAACCAAAGGAGAGTTGTGTGCTCTTGTAATCACGAGGAGAGGACTGTTCTTCTCGTGGGTGATCTCTAACAATAGTGAAACAGGTTTGAATCTCCGTGGACGTAGCCCACATCGGGTGAACCACGTAAATCTGTGTCTGTTGTGTGGATTGTTTGTTCTTCTGTTTCTTTCTCTTTTCCCAACATAGTAGAGAAACAGAATGAAACTGACAAGGGAGAGAACAGGAAAAGCAACGGAAAATGAAGAAGAATGAGAACGAGAAGACAACTGTTGGCTGGGGGTAGTAGCAGAGGAAGAGAAAATATAACTGAAATGAGAAGATGAAGGAGAAGATGACGCTGCTGATTAATGGAGAAAATAAAACAAGGAAAAAGGAGGAAGAGGACGAATTGCAGAGATGGGGTTCGACCTTTAACTACTGAGATGGGTCCAGGTTAGTGGGACAAATGGGTTCAACTAGGCTCGATGAGGACCGGGTTGGGTAAGAGATGGTGGCCGGACAGTGTTAAAGAAAAAAACAAAACAACAGTGAAACGGGGAAGAAAAACAAGGAAGAAGCAGGGGGGTCTTAGCTTGGATCATGAGAGAGGAGACAACAAGGAGAAGTTGCAGACGACTCCATGGATTCTGTGATGAAGAAAAACGAAGAAGAAGGAAATAAGGAAGATTGCGGTGATGACACGAGGAAGAAGAATAAGGACAAGAAAACAGAGAGGAATAGATGGAAGGAAAACAAGGGGAAGAAAAGGAAGGAGAAACAATAAAAAGGAAAGAAGAAAAGAGCAGGAGAGGAACGTGCAGATGGCTCGGTGATGAGAAGAAGAAGTCAGAGAGAAGAGAAACAAGAGGTAGAAACAAAGAAGGAGGAGAAGAAATCGAGAAACAGAAGGAAGAAGAAAGAAGATGAAAGAAGACGAAGAAGAAGATGGCCGGAGTTGCAGTAGAACAGGAAATAGGAGGAGAAGATATGAGGAACCCGAGAGCTGGGTGCTGGTTCAGGTAAGTGCAGAGGGAGGAAGAACAGCAAGGAAAGAAGAAAGAAGGAGGAGAAAGTCTGAACAGGACGTGAAGGAGAAGAAGAAACGGAAGAAGGGAAGAAAGAAGGGAAACACGAGGAAAGACAGTAGTAGGGAAGGGAGAAAGAAAGGAGAGAAAAATAATAATAATAAAAGTAGAAGAAGCTAGAAACGAAGGTGGGTGGGTTCTGATCAGCAGGGCCAGTGGCTACTGGGTTCTGCAGCAAGGAAGAAAGCAAGCAAGGGAGAAGAGAAGAAACGGAATGAGGAAAAGAGAAGAAGAAGAAAAACCGTTGTAGTGGAAGAGAAAACTGAACGAGAAGAGGAAGAGGTAGGAGGATGGAAAAGCAGAGAAAAAAAGGAAGAAACAGGAAGAAGAAGAAAGACAGAAGAATTGAAAGAGAGCAAAAGAAAAGTCAAACGAAATCAGAAGGAGAAGATGAAGAAGACGGTAGACAATGGAGAACAAAGAAGAAGAACAGAGGGACGATGTGTTGTGCCCGTGTGTGCAAACGCAACCAAGATCAACCAATCACCACACAAGAAGACAAGAAGATTTACGTGGTTCGGCAAAGATGCCTACGTCCACGGGAAACTAATTTCCACTGGGTTCTCCTCCAATCTGTGAAACCACAGCCTTGGAATCTCAGCCACTCTCAGCCTCTCTGACTGACTGACTAACTGGGTTACAGATTACATCATATATATAACCAGTACATCCTTATCCCCCAAGAACTCTATCTGAAGAAAAAAGGAAAGTCCTAACATATTAGAAAACTACTATTTGACAAAATAGGAAATTCCTAATATCATTAGGAAACCACCCCAGATATAGAATCCAATCATGGTCTGGACCCACATGGCCAACAATCTCCCCCTCCAGACCATATGGAAGATGCCCTGAACCCCTTACTGGGAGTTCAGTCCGGCCAACTCTGAATACAGCTCCAGCTTTCCCTTAGACACAACCTTGGTCATCATGTCCGAGGGGTTATTGTCCGAATGAATCTTTTCCAGCTTCATGAAGTTCTTCTCGATCACCTCACGAATCCAATGGTACTTGATATCAACGTGCTTCATGCGACCATGATATGTAGCATTCTCACTGAAATCCATAGCACTCTTACTATCACAGTAAACTACATATTCTTCTTGCTTCAAACCTAATTCTTAAAGGAATCTCTTCAACCAAAGCATCTCTCTCCCTGCTTCATTAGCAGCTATGTATTCCGCTTCAGTTGTAGACTGTGCTGTACACTTCTGTAACTTTGATTGCCAGGAAATAGCTCCCCCTACGAAAGTAAACATATAACCAGAAGTCGACAACCGACGATCAAGATCGCCTGCAAAATCAGCATCAGTATAACCTGCCATGACTGGTTTTGAGCCTCCGAAACATAAGCACACCTTGGAAGTACCTCTCAAATACCTAAAGATCCACTTCACTGCTTCCAATGCTCTTTTCCAGAGTTTGCGAGAAATCGACTCACTAAACTCACAGCATGAGCAATGTCTGGCCGTGTACAAACCATGGCATACATGAGACTCCCCACAGCAGAGGAGTAAGGAACACATGCCATCCGTTCCTTTTCATCATCTATAGTAGGACACAAGCGCTTGCTTAGTTTGAAGTGACTGGCTAGAGGTATGCTAACTGGCTTAGCATTCTTCATGTTGAACCGTTCGAGAACGCGTTCAACATATTTCTCCTATGACAACCACAACTACTTGGAACTCCTATCACGACGTATGTGCATGCCCAATATCGTTCGTGCGGGACCCAAGTCTTTCATGTCAAACGACTTTGACATCTCCTCTTTCAACTTGCCAATCAACTTGCTATCCTGTCCAACTATCAGCATATCATCTACATATAAAAGAAGGATGATGAACCCGCCATCGATAAATCGACGTACATAGACACAATGATCTGCAGCTGTCCTCCGGTACCCATGACTCAACATGAATGAATCAAACTTCTTGTACCACTGTCTCGGTGCTTGCTTCAGCCCGTAGAGACTCTTCTTCAACTTACAAACCATCTGTTCTTTTCCTTCTACCTCAAACCCCTCTAGCTGAGTCATGTAGATCTCTTCTTTCAAGTCACCGTGAAGAAACGCGGTCTTCACGTCCATCTGTTCAAGCTCAAGGTCCATGCTGGCCATTAAACCTAAAACGATTCTGATAAAAGTCATTTTCACAATAGGAGAGAAAACATCACTGAAGTCGATACCCTTCGTCTGTGCGAAGCCTTTTACCACTAACCGTGCTTTGTGCTTCATCAGTTTCCCATTCTCATCCTTTTTCAGCTTGAACACCCATTTGTTTTTCAGAACATTCCTATCTTTAGGAAGTTGCACCAGCTCATAAGTCTTGTTCTTCTTCAAAGAACTCATCTCATCCTGCATAGCCTTCATCCACTCATCTTTATCAGCATGAGTCATTGCTTCTCGGAAGCTAGCTGGCTCTCCCTCATCAGTAAGCAACACATATTCGGATGCAGGATACCTAGTTGATAGTTGACGCTCCCTTGTAGACCTCCTAACTTGAGGTTCCGTGGTTTCAATCCGAGGCGACTGCTGCTCCCCCTGCTCAACACCCTCATCATCTGGCAACCCCTGTGCCTCATCACGATCCGAATCGTTTTGTCCACCTTCTCCACCTGTAGTCTACACCAGAGAAGGAGTTGGTGTGAGATCAACCACTCCATCAACTTTCTCAGAAGACTTATCAATCTTCTCAACATCTCCAAAGAACTGATCTTCATGGAAAACCAATTCCCTACTTCTGATAAGTTTCCTCTTCTCTGGATCCCATAATCTGTAGCCAAACTTATCTCCACTATAACCAAGAAAGATGCAACTCACTGCCTTATCGTCCAACTTGGAACGCTGCTCCTTTGGTACATGCACAAATGCTTTACACCCAAACACCTTCAAATGTAAATAGGAAACATTTTTACCTGTCCATCTTCTCTCTGGAAAATCATAATTCAAAGGAACTGAGAAAGATCTGTTAATCAGATAAACGGCAGTCAGAACGGCTTCACTCCAAAATGACTTAGGCAACCGTGCTAATTTTAGCATGCATCTCATCTTCTCAAGAATAGTGCAGTTCATTCTCTCTGCCACACCATTGTGCTGTGGAGTACCAAGAACTGTCTTTTCATGTCGAATGCCATGCTTCAAGCAATAGCTTTTGAACTGGTTGGATGTGTATTCACTTCCATTATCTGAACGGAGACACTTTAAGAGTTTACCTGTTTCTCTTTCAACCTGGACATGAAACTGTTGAAACATCTGGAATACTTGATTCTTTGATTTCAACGGATAGACCCAGACTTTCCTGGATGCATCATCGATAAACGTGACAAAGTACTTATTGCCACCCAATGATTCTACCTCTATGGGACCACAAACATCAGAATATACCAAATCCAACACATTTGATTTCAATTTTGATGTCGAAGAGAAAGCAACCCCATGCTGTTTACCATATAACCAATAATCACAAGGGTCAAGGGATATACCTTTGGAGCAAGGAATTAAATCCTTCTTTGCCAACATCTGCAAGCCTTTCTCACTCATATGACCAAACCTCTTATGCCACAAATTCAGAGAGGAATTGTCTTGAACTGCATTCAACGCATCTTTGCACAGCTTTACTTGTGTTTTATAAAGAGTATTACCTGCTGTACCTCTCGCAATAACAGAGACCCTTTAGTGAGCTTCCATCTGCCATTTCCGAAGTAATTCTCATAACCTGCACGGTCCAATGCAGTCCCGGAAATCAGATTCAACCGCAGATCAGGAACATGTCGCACATCTTTCAACGTCATTGTGCAACCAATATCGGTTTTAATGCAGACATCACCGATACCAACAATATCTGAATAACTCGTGTTGCCCATCTTTACAGTACCAAAGTCGCCTGCTTTGTACGTCGTGAACATCTCCCTGCAGGGAGTAGCATGGTAGGATGCTGCTGTGTCAACAACCCACTCAACCTGACCATCCGCAACACTCAAACACTTATCATCATCGCCGGCGAGCACCACTACTTCCTGTTCCAAAGTAGCTGTAGTGTTATCATTGTCATTCTTCTTCTCATTATTGGATCCTTTCTGTTCCTTCATGGCAAAATAATTTTTCCTTATGTGGCCCATCTTGCCACAGAAAAAACACTTTATAGACTTTTTCTTGTTCTGTGATTCACTGCTAGACTTAGACTGTGATTCACCTCTAGACTTGCCACGACCCCCCTTTGGTCTTCTACTCTTACTCCTCCCCCTGTTCTCAGTAACAAAGACCTGTGCATTATCTGTCCCTGCAGACTTCCGTCTAGTTTCTTCATTCTGGAGACTACTGGTAACCTGACTCATAGAAAACACACCATCTGGAGTAGAATTGCTCAAGGAAACAACCAATGTCTCCCATGAATCTGGCAAAGAACTCAGAAGCAACAAAGCTTGCATCTTATCATCAAGGATCATCTTCATAGTGGCTAACTGATTTACCACACTTTGGAACTCATTGATGTGATCTTCGACTTGACCACCGTCCTTGAATTTCATGTTTACAAGCTTTCTGATCAAGAAGGTTTTATTCACTGTGGTTTTTTTATCATACATGGCTTCTAACTTTTTCCAAAGGGTATTTGCATTGGTTTCATTAGACACGTGGTGAAATATACTGTTATCAACCCACTGTCTGATGTGACCAATCGCTTTTCTATGCAATTTGTTCCAATCAGCATCTTGCATATCTTTCGGTCGGGCACTATCCCCCTCAACGGGATCATGGAGGTCTTTACAATAGAGAATATCCTCCATCCTCGGTTTCCAGATCAACCAATTAGAATGGTTGAGCTTAACCATGATAGTGTTGATAGTATTGTTCTCCATCTTAATCAAATTAAGTAACAGGAAAAACAAATAATTAACACTGACCTCAACTCCTACACCAAACTGTAGATCTCGTTAATACAAGCACGCTGGAAGAAACGGATCTGAAATCTGACCCCGGATGGCTCCGATATCGTAAAAATGGTTTTCTGCGCTCCCGATTTGGTCAAACTCCTTGTTGACCGTCAAACAGCCAATCTTCTTCCACTAACACGTAGATTTGCTCGAAACGAGTCTGTAGGCGCAAACGGATCTCCGATCGGACGTCGGATGATCAAGATATCGTAGAAACAAATAACTGCCGTCAATCTGGTCAACTCTGGCCGTTGACCGTCTGTCCGATGACGTGGGCTGACGTCAACCTGATGACGTTATGCTGCTGACATCTGCGCGGCGGCTGACGGGCTGGACCGTCTGTTGCCGGACGGGGTTCAAGTCAACCCGACCCGAACCATAAACCGCCTGCATTGATGGGCTTCACGTCAACCAGGTCAGGTCAACCGGCTGACCTGAAATTGAACCGACCTTTTTTGGTGCTGCCTGGGCTGCTCTTCTCCGCGGGTCAGTCAAACTGACCCGACCCGACCCAACGGACCCGAACCCAGACCCAGAAAACTGGGTCATCTTCAACCCAACGATAGGCGTGCGTCTGGGTCTGCAACAGGCGAGCTCACGTCTGGGTTTGCAACAGGCGAGCTCTCCGCAGTCTGCAGCGGCCCTGGCGACTGGTAGAGAGGCGGGCGACGGCGAACAGCGGGGGGCGGCGACGATCGGCAACAGCAGCCGGTCTTCTTCTCCGGCACTGAAGAGGAGATCCGTCTTTGATACGGTTTCTTCTTCGGTCCTCTTCCTCAGATCCGAGAAATTCGGTCTCCAACGAAGATCGTCCACAACTGGAACCTTCTCCTTCTTCTTCTTACCGATTCCGGTTTCTCTGTCTTCAAACAGAGATCCCGATTGACGTGTGGCCCAGCAGAGATCAACCTTGATCTCTCCTCTTCCCGTTGATCTTCCACGCACAATCAACCTGGCTCTCTGATACCACTTGTTGTGCCCGTGTGTGCAAACGCAACCAAGATCAACCAATCACCACACAAGAAGACAAGAAGATTTACGTGGTTCGGCAAAAATGCCTACGTCCACGGGAAACTAATTTCCACTGGGTTCTCCTCCAATCTGTGAAACCACAGCTTTGGAATCTCAGCTACTCTCAGCCTCTCTGACTGACTGACTAACTGGGTTACAGATTACATCATATATAACCAGTACATCCTTATCCCCCAAGAACTCTATCTCAAGAAAAAAGGAAAGTCCTAACATATTAGAAAACTACTATTTGACAAAATAGGAAATTCCTAATATCATTAGGAAACCACCCTAGATATAGAACCCAATCATGGTCTGGACCCACATGGCCAACACGATGGTGGTGAAACAAGTGGGGCTAGCAGGTGGGTCTCAGCTACTGCTTGTGATGGCAGTGAACACACACACAAGCTGGGTTGCAAGTTTTCAAAATAGGGAGATGGATGGTTTCACAAAAACTGCCGGAATCAGAAATCAGTGAAGGGAAGAAAGAAGAACGACGATGCAGAAAAGAAGGGGAAACGAAACGATGGAGAAGGAAGCTGCTCACTGCCTGATTCGCAAGGTGGAGATGGGATCCGGTTAAGTGGACTGAGATGATGAGGTCTCGGTGATGGGTTGTTGGTGAGCATGAAGTTCTGACGACGGCATGAGTGTTCGAGATGCAAAAGAAATAGGAGGAGAGAAAGAAGAAGAGACGGAGAAGAAAGAAAAGAGACTGGGAGAGAGACCGGATGAAGAAGAGACAAAAGAAGGGAGGAAGAAGACGATGCAGGCGGTTGAGTTCGGGTCAGGTGGGTTCGGGTATGACACGGCCCATCTGGGCTGGGAAGGAAAATCGATACAATTAGTGGCCCGGTTAGAATGATGCAAATAATGATTTACATTGCATTAACAAAATCGAAATCTAGATTATCATGCAAGAAAGCTAAAATAATTACTATAATAGTAACTTCAAAATGGAACAGATAAAGGAGAGAAACCAGCCTAAAAAAGAAGAAGAGTACTTTATACCAAGGAAGAGGGCTTAGGGTACATAGATGTGAGGTGAGGGGGAGAGACTGTTTTCTATTTATAGGAAAACATGAGCAAGGTTTTGAAAAGAGTTTTAGCTAAAGGTGTTCAAATTCGAATGGAATTTCATCCTCAAATAGAATTTGGATAAGTCAAAACAATCTAGATGTTTAATTCAAATAAAGTTTCAAATCTTTAAGCACATCTCTAAAATTTCCAAACTCTAATAACGTACGGGACCTACAGAGTAGTTAAGTAATTATCCAAATTTAAATAGCATAATAACATGTGGGGTCCATCAAGGTTAAATCAAAGGTCAAGATAAATTCAAATTTAAAATAAAAATTTGGGTCTTTACAATATGATTATTTAATCTTAATTTTAACATTTTAATATACTTGAGAATTGAGATGTTTTGCGCATTTATTGCCCAATGCATTAGTATGACCATGCTATTCAGTATGTGATTGTGACAAGCAAATAATTTTTTTGCCCAAATCATGCGTTTTAATTTTTAAAATATTTTCAATATTTGTGTGATGACTGAATTATATAGTAAGAAAAAAAAAAGAGCTACTAGATTGTGAATCACTTATTTTATTATAGTTGATAAAATGTGCATATTATTTTCTATTTTATATTTAGATGGAAAAGACAATTTCAATTGAGGAATATTTCTAGGATGTATTCTTTGAAAGAGAAATTGCTACAAAATTCAGCATAGATTCAATTATTGATTATTTTCGAAATTTGAAAGAACGTAGAGTTTTACTTTGATAGATATTGAGTTACATGGTTAAAATTTCTAAAAAACCTCTTTTGTTCGTCTTTTGCAAAGACTTATAATAGATAATGATATTATTTTCCATATAAAACTTATTATTTGCTCTTGATATATTTGTCTTGGTTGAATTTAAAAATTTTTCATGGAACATTTTAAAATATAATGATTACATGAAAAAAAAAACCTTTTAGTTCAGCCATCCTCTATACAGAATCTTGGTTCCGCCCCTAAACGTGGGCTACACCTTTTTTTCAGATCACATAGTCTGCTTGTCACCTGCAACAGCGAAGAGGCGCGCTAGACCCTGTTCTTGCCAGGGAAGAATCTTGAAACAGTAAAGGAGGCAAGGGATTTTTTCTGATACAATTAGCTGACAATGGTGAAAGGGATCAAGTACGATCTCATGCTAATTCTGATTAATCTGGGCCACGGCAACAGCGGATGGGTTCTTATTTTCTTTTGTTCCGGTTCCTACCTCTTCTCTCCCCCACCTTAGGGGAGGGAGCATATTAGGGGAGCATCTTTTCCCACAATCCCTAGTCTTCGAATTATGCTAACCACACTCCTCATCTCACAACTCATCTCATAACCGTCAAGTTAGGCCTGCCACATAGGATAGTTGTGAGATAAGTTGTGAGATAGGGAGCATGGCTAATATTATTTCTCATTTTCGGACGACTCCACCACATGAAAGTTGAGAGAGAGGGGGGATAGAAGGTTTGGTGTGAAGTAGAAAGGGTATTATATATAGAATTTTTTGCTAACATCATCACCTTTTTTATGCTGTATGTAACCAACAATAACCGTAACCGGTACAAATGTATAAAATATAAATTAGAAGTATGAGTAGTGTAGTTTCAAAAAGGAAGGGGTGTCCTTGTAATTAGGGTAAAATACAGAGAGTATGAAGATAATTTTTTTTATTTTATTAAAATGGCACAATCAATTTCAATTTTGACTGGAGTCTAACAACTCAGTTCTAAAATCTCTCTTACTGACTTGCACCACAAAAATCCCTCTCGATTGAATATGCAATGAATTCAGCATCTTACTGCACTACAAGAATCCCTTTCTATCATTATCCATCCGTAATGAGGCCAATTAAAAATCTAAATAGTGAAAGATAGCCATTTTTACTGGAAAACCAATGATCCACACCATACTTCTTGGATATTCGCTAGTGGGCTATTCATGAAGTGGCTTATCAATATATGGAAAGTGATCAATGTACCCTGATTATAGGTTTGGCACTTGGAATAACGCATATAAATAAGAGTATTCCATGGTGCGATCTACATGCCCCTTTTTCTCATTTGAGCTATTGTTGTGATCTTGATCAATTGATATTTCTACCCAAATAGAAACTCAGTTGATATGACAGAGACGACGGAGACTGGATCAGGACAGAAGAGTGTAGGAGATAAAGGCTTAAAAGCACAGTGTTTTTGGATAATTTTGACGATAAAGGCTTAAAAACTCTAGTGTTATTGAATAATTTTGACGCTTCCTTCGTTGCTTTCGATCAATTGTTAACCTGCAACCAAATCGGGTTCACATGAACACATTCTGTTGGAAACGTTTTATGGGTATATTGTGTAACTACCAGTTTTAAGTGAACAAGTTTCATGATCCGGAAGTTTTTTTTTCCTCTCTCGTGTGTGAGATTTAACACAATGTTTACAAGTGTTCATAGCCAGGCTAAGGCATATCTAGGTTTGACCTGAAACATTGACCTAGGCCCAACCTAAGCCCCACACACACTATAAAAGTTAGGTCCAATCCTGCTCATTTAATCAATCGGGCTAGGATGAACCAGGTTTTTAACAATTTTGTGGGCATTTAAGCAATTGTTTGGACTAATTGAATTAAATTACATGCGTTCATTATATGGGTCAGGCTGGCTTTGAGCTCGCTATCACTTAACCCAACACAAAACGGAGTTGCCTGGATTGACTTGGCTTGGCCCATGAGCAACCCTAAAAATGTGACATTGTTCCATACATTTAAATTTTTGATAGCTGCACTTTAGGTCATGTTTGGCAATAAAAATCTTGCTCGCTCTAGTTAAGTTCAGAGCACAATCATATCCGCTTCTCCATTAGTATTCAAGGGACTGCTTGGTGGAGCTTCTCCAAGCTCCATCTTAAACCCTATCAAGGAGTAGAAGAAACACTATCAACCCTCTTGAATCTTTGCAGAAATTTCAAAGCAGTATAGAACTTTTGGCTCATTTTCAAAATAAGTACATGAGGATTTGAATATTTCAAAAAAGTATAAAAGTTTTTTATATTTCTTTCAATAAGTCGTTTTCATTAAAAATTTTAGAAAATGATGAAATACCCTAATGTGAAATTTTTGTCTTATTTTAACATTTATTTTATCCTACAAATGAACTCAAAAATTACTTTATGGGCCTCATTGATCAAATGTTGATGGTAGGGTAACTTGTTTTGATGTTTCAATTAACTATGAGAATGCAAGAATTGGTCTCTAGATTCTCCTACGGCCAGATTTTCAACTTAATTTTTATGATTATAACATTTTAACAAAGGTTGTTGGTTCTTGAAGAGGTTGGACACCCATTCAGCTCAAAAAAAATAAATAAATAAATAAAACATTTAATGAATCTAGTTTTCAGCAATTTGAGATCCATCTAACCGCTTCTTTTTTAACCATCTATGCGTAAAGATGGCTGAAGTGGGTCCCACTAGGCCTTTTGGGTTGGACTTAATCATTTGTCATAAATGAATTCTTAAAGAAAATTTTGAAAAATACTAGAAGGGTATTTTTGTCAATAATAATAATAATAATAATAATATTATTATTATTATTATTATTGTTATTTGCATGGTGAGGACTGAATTGAAAGAAATATGAAAAACTTTTATACGCGTTTTAAATATTTAAAGCTTCATCTATTTTTCCAAAAATTAGCTAAAAGTTTTGTTCTTTTTTGAAAATTTTCCAACTTTATTCTCCATTTTTCTCGATTGATAAGTAAGGAAAAAAATCTGTAGTTTTCACCTAGCAAGGAATTCTTACCGGTGACTTCCTCCGATATAAAATTCTCTACTTAGTCATTTTCTTTACCAGGTAGGAAATACTATTTCTACCAAAAAAAATGGTAGGAGATACTATTAGTGGGCTTTTCATCTTGAGAAAATCTCAATTTGGAAAGATTCCCCTCTTCACTGTCCTTGTGTTGCCCCATATGATTTATACCAGAGTAGATCGACTTCATTGTAGTGCATGGTAACGTGCGCCACTAAGTAAGGCATGAAAAAACTATGTTAAATTACTAGGATGGGGGAATTACACATGGATGATATTGCAACTATTAAAAAAGCTTGGATGCAACACCTCACATGCATCGCCAACAATGAATATAGGGATCCCAAACTGACCAACTCAACCGCCAAGGTGAAAAAGCGACCGACTTTCCCAATGTAATTAGTGCTTTTCTTTTTTATTATTATTATTTTTTTGTGTATGTGGAAATTTTCAAATAACACTATAAGTTTTTGTCTTATTTCAGAAATGGACACTCAGAATTAGTAACATTTAATTCCTAATCCAGATGTGGCAAAGGTCTTATTTGAAAATTTCCCACTTTTTAAACCCCAATCAACTAATCGAAGGGGCCTAGACCAAAGAAAAAAACCGCGCACTCAGAACTAGTAACATTTAATTCCTAATCAAGAGGTGGCAATGGCTTATATTGGTTGGATTGCAATTGACTAAGAAGATTGGCTCGCAAGAATGGGACTTTTAATGCTCACCCCATTCAGTCAAAATATTGGAAGCATCAAACCCAATTGATATTAAAAGGGTCAACCTACACCATAAAAAACTTTTTTTCTTTTTTTTTTTCCTAAAAACCTTAGGGGGTATATTCAATTTTTTCTTCTTTTCTTTTTTTTGTTTTTTGTTTTGATCGGTAATGGTAACTTATATTAAAAACTTAAGAAAAATACAATCAAAGAGAATGAAAAAAAAAAAAGAAAAAAGAAGAAGAAAGCAAGTGAAGGTATTAGAGTTAAACACTCACGCAAAAATAACAAATTACAAAGGAGCAAACAAACCTACTTCTCTTTCTACCTACAACTTAACCAAAGCACCTGCTATGCCATTCAACGACAGATACACATGATGAAACTGAACATTTAAAAATGAGGACAAAGTCTTGATTTCATTTAAATGTTGTATTTTTTTAGTTTTATAAGGTGCAAAGATGCTTGTAAATTTGGTGATTCCTTGGGCTATTCTTGGCCATTTGACAAAAAACAAAAGGCTTCTGTTAAATGAGGCAAATGAGGTGTAAGATTTACTTTAATGTACCTGCCCTAGAAATTTGCATTATTTTTTCTGCTGCACAAGTTGGACACTCTAGCTTATTAAACATATTACTTTTTCGTTTGTATCAACTTACGGATCTGTCATTCGGAATCAGATGATATAGACATTTAGGGAACATTGGTTTATGTTAAAGGCACACTTGTCTATGTTAAGTCGGTCTGTTCTTACCATTAATAGTGCATGCAATCTCAATTCAAATAATATAGTTGGAGTTGAATGGCAAAATCTAGCTTTAAGAGAGATGATGGGGCCTTTGATCAATCCTTCAAACAGCCAAAACAGGAGCCAAATTTGGAGTTGTAAGAGAAGCAGATGGTCATCTATGACATCATCAGCAGATTTTAAATTACGATGGAGAGGATTGTAGAAACATGTGAAAAAGGCTTTGAACTTCCAAGTAACCATTTTTTTCCTGAACAATTCTGCCTTCAATTAAGGTGGAACATTGGATCAAAGAAGTCCCTTGCAAATCCACTGCGTCCCTTCAGGTGGATCATTGTTTCATCAGGGTGATTTTTTTTTTATGGCGTGGGGCATTCTTGAAGTAATTGATCCGACATGACTAATCTCCCCACGGTGCCCGCTAAAGTATTTAGTCTTAGAACACTAAAAACTATATAGCATATTGATCAATGAATATTATATGGGGGATATTCATGTGCATATGTTCCTTACCAAGGGACTGTGCATACTCCTCTGTGTGGCTCATGGTGAACCGTACTAAGGGATGAGACCTGGGGGGATGGAAAGATCTATGCAGGACCACCTTAGATACTAAGTTTAGCCTCAATCATATGTTCCTAACTCTTTCATCCATGACCTAGAAATTCATTCTATTCGAATGAGTGAATAGTCGTTCCAATGGTCCAATAAATTCGAATTTAACTAAAAATTGGTAAATGGGTTCAATTTAAAAGGGTGTCGTGTGTGTGGTCCATTTGGATGGACCATACAGTGGATCCCACCTAAAGTTTTTATGAAAAAAATTATGAGGGAAATATGCACATGAATATTTCTCATATTTTATTAATATGATTTTAAACAATGATTAAGTAATAAGTCTTGACTTAGGCAAGGAATTGGATTACAGTGTGGATATTAATCACATCATAAATCAAATTTAATGTAATTATAGATCAGATCCAATTTGACACAAACTCATTACTGTGGTAACAACTTTTCTTTAATAGCCGCACTTAGGTATTGCCAGAAGATGAAAATGAGGAGAGGCATGGTTTTTATGACAAAAGTTCCAAGTAGGACGGCCTTCAATTGTCATTCTATAGTAAAAGTTTTCAAGCTGGCTAGAGTATTCCAATGGGTTCCTCTTATGAACAATGCCCCTCCCCAAATGAGACTCAGTGGCCTTCTCGCTCCCGTGGCTCTTCCCTGTTTAAAGGGTGAAAAAAGTTTCCGAGTCTCTGGTTTTCAAAACTTTGGTTACAACATGCAAGCACAAAAAAGACAATTTAAGAAATAAATCAAACTTAAGTCAGAAAACCAAGCATTTTATGGTTTAATGTGTCAATAAAGATTTGAACATTTTGAACTAAAAATTTGGAACCCATAGAACTAGCCAAAAATAGAAGGCAATGATGAGGTTTGGTACCTCTGCCACTCAAAAATTTACATACCTAGATCGGTGCAAACAAACAAAGTGAAGCCTAGAAATTAGGCAGAAAGGGCCACTCTAGGCTCTAGAGTGAAACAACATACAATCACAAAAAACACGACGACATAAAACCCTTCAAAATGGTAAAAGAAATCTTTTAATGTGGGACATGGTAGTAGAACTAATACAATTAAGAACAGAAACAGAAAACTGTTAAAAACAAATACATGGTAGTAGAACAAGAAAATGGCCACCACCCGTCTGCTTCAGAGATTTCCTTCCATCAATTCAACTCCCTTTCTCGAACACACTCAATATCCCCTCTGTATCGACTCCACCTTCAAGATCAATATCAGAACTGTCCGTGGGTGTAACGTCAAGGTCGGTACCGTTATGGAAGTTACCAGTTCTTGTCGTTCTTGTTGCTGTTGCCGTTGCTTGCAGGTGGCTTGTAATACATGCGAGCCGTCTGAGGGCAGTGAGATAGGAAGCGAGCAACTACCCTCAAGCCTTCATTTAACACTGCAAAGTACTTTCCCATCTCTGTGTTTTCCACGTGATCTTTGGAAAGGTAAATCAAAGGAAGAAAGAAAGAAGGGAAAAGGGTCGTGGGAGAAAAAGAAAAGAGTCAAGATTTCTTGATTAGGAAGGAGAATGGGTGGTCTCAAGATTGCTTGGAGAGCGCATGAAGAGGGAGAGAGATGTTGAGAATAGAAAGAAGGGGTTGATTGAGAGGGAAGAGGGAAGAGGGAAGAGGGAAGAGGGAATTTATAGCTGTCTCTCCCTCTTCAGCGCTTCTGCTTTCAATTTTCTTACCGTTGCCTAACTGGGGCCTACTTTCTTTAATTAAAAATCTGAGATTTCTATTGAAAATTTCTTCTTCTTCTTTTATATTTTTCATTTTTTTCTATGAGAGGAGAGTTTGGATTTTGTTGACCCAACTCATCCCACCTTAACAAATAATTTTTATATGCTTATTATTAAAGTTATAGACAAAACTCTTGTGGTATAGGTGATTTTGGGCCTTAACATAAGTCATATGGGTAGAGAAAGTGGGATGTTCAAACACTACTATACACATTATCATCATCTATTTTTATATATTTTAAAAGTTTTAAGCTTTAAACTTAATTTGATTCACTTAAATGGAATATGTTTGGTATTACAATTAGTTACCATCACGGGCCGGGGTGGGGTTTGGATGAGATAAATTTAAGATCAGGCAAGTTTGGATTTACCCCAACCTGTACCAAACCAGCCCCATTGTCATTCTACATTAAATGATATTTTCTTTGTAATAATTGTGGTGTTTAAAATTAAAATATACATAGATTTTTTTTTCAATAATTAAAAATAACTGCACCGAGCATGCGATACTGGGACCTTAGTTATTTTCTCTTAATTACACAGGAATCCATTTCCAGGGAGTGGCCTTGAATTCTAGGTGATGGGGATCAGAATCACCTTTGCACTTTGTGAATGGAGATCTACAAAACTATGATTAAAAAAAAGGTTAATTAAAATTAACATTCTTTTTAGAATAGAGATGCTACAAACATTATAGCTGCCTTCGTAGTAGTCTCGGGACCGAAAAATTCAAAACCAAAATTTCAAACCAAGCAGTTCCTTCTTTTGGTAACAAGTCAGCGACCGCGTCAAGCCAAGTCATGGAGGAATTGGCACCTCGTGCCTGTAGACCCTACTGACTGATTTCTTGTTGGAGAAAGTCTGCTCTACTTATCAGGAGTGGGATGCTCAGTGGCTGGACTGCATGAGCCCAACAAAACCATGACCCAAATAGGAATAGATATGGTCCGTGTTTTAGCCGTGGGCTCCGTGGTAGTCCCAGAATTTTAGTTTAAGGGATGCAACCCCTAAAAGGTAATTTTTATTTCGGGGCAAATTAAAAATCTTCATGTGCATATTGAAGATGGACCCATAATTTTAATTGAATATTTTAAGTGGATCCAAGATTTTCAAATAGATTTTGGAAGCGCACCACAGTTTTACTAGTACGGCTGCACCCAACGTGTCATTACCTTGGTCTGCCCTTCTGTGGACTGGATCTGGCACCGATTTCTAGCTTAAGATGTAAGACATTCGACGGTTGGCCCATCCTGACATATTTAGCAAAAATATGTTTGTACAGTTTGCAAAAGGTCTAGACCTTGGTGCTTGAGTCCAATCTGAAGTCTGCCTGTTGAAAGCCCCAGGCCGGCCCCATCTATGCATGACAATTTATATATTCTAGCCTAAATTGGTAATTTAGAGAGTATACCACAGATAGACCCAGTCTTTAAAATCTCTGAAATTTCAACTAATTTGTGTTTATTTGGATCCATGAACTTCTAATTGTCTTCCCTCTATTTCAAACTATTTCAGGGTGCATTGATTTTGGTGGTTCAATCCAAAGACGAATACTCATCTCAACCCCTTCAATTTTGGACAATTACCAACTCATGCAATGTAGGCATGTTCGAGAAGTTCTGATTGATTAGAGACAGACACAAGACAAGAACCTTAATTAAAAAGAGAGTTATCTTAGATTTTATTTTTTCCATTTGTGAGCTAAGATTTCTGTATTGTTAAATTTTGGGCGCAACTTGAACTGAAATTGGTGTGGTTCAATTCCTCCTGAATAAACTTTAACACCCATTTTTCACAATTGACCAGTAAAAAATTTCTTCATTTTCACCTAGTTAGGAATTCTTAATGGTTACTTTCTCCACTACCAAACTCCCCACCTTTTCATTTCTTTTCCAAGTATACTGGTGGTGGGTTTTTCATTTTGAGAAAATTTTAATTTGGAATGTCCCCTGATCTTTTCATTGTGCTTCTGTTGTCCCACATGATTGCTATCGAAGTAGATACAATTGTCTCTCTTGGATGAACTACACATGGATGATAAATTGAAAATGGCATAGGTGGAACATCTTACATGCACGGCCAAACATGGAGTGTTCAAACTAAACTGACAAATTCAACCGCCTAGTCCTGCTAGAGAGAGCTGCACTAATTGAAAAAGCAACCGAGTTTCTACATTTTAGGAGAGCCTGCTATGTCCTGACGTGATGGTGTGGTTGGGGTTGACTTAGCAAGTTAGCTCCTAAGTATGGGCCTAGGCAAGCTCAACCCATTCATTAATCAAGCTGGAAATGTTAACCCTAACCCAATTGAAATAAAGAAGGTTGAACCCAGACCCTAAATGGCAAGTCAGTTTCAAGTTTGAGATGTGAATGGAACTCTATTTATTTGGTTACCCGTGGGTAACTACATGCAATATCTGGATATGAATTCCCATTGGATACATATGATAATCTGGCTATCTTTTTGGACACATGATAAGTGGGCTTAGGTCTGAACCCGAATACTCAGTTACCAGATGATATGCATAGATCACTCTATAACTTACATTAATGTTATTCTATTACATATAAACTTATCCAAATGAAACTTAGGTTGCGTTTGGTTCGCTGGAATGGAGGTCGGAATGGAATGGTCATTCCGTTGGAGTGACCATTCCCACGTTTGGTTCATGAAAAATTAATGGAATGACCATTACTTCAGGAATGGTGATTCCTTTATACAGAGGAATGGCCATTCCATTGGGGGGTCAAAGGAATGGCCATTCCATTCCTTTGACATTATTGGTTAAAGTCGAAAATGCCCCTACCTTGCCCGATACAAATCAAAGAAATAACCTAACCTGCGTCTCTACTTCCAATTTCTTCACTCATCTCTGTCGTCTCTCTCGTCTGATCTACTGCCAAGCGACCGGCGCCAACAAGATCAGGTACGCCTCTCTCCCTTTCTCAGTCTGTATCGTTCTCTTCTCCTTCTCCTTTCTTCACTGCTGCAGACGCACATACAAACTTGTTGGATTCCTCCCTTCGAACCCTATTTTTTGGGGTCTGGACAGAGGAAGGTGACAGGGGGCTGGGCGAGAGGAACAAAGGGACAGAGGGAGGGAGGGGGGCTGGGACAGTGGGGAGAGAGCGAGAGGGAGAGCACATTGGTGAGCAACACGAGCTGGGTGGCTGGGAAGAAGCCTTTGAGACGGTTGGGAGGCATAGCCGACGCCTTATCCGTCGCTTCCAATCTCGATTTCTCCATCTCGCCTCCTCCTCAGGTCTCTCTCTGCACCCGTCTGGATTTGGTGTCTGATTTCTTCCAATTTGAATTCAACCCACATTCTTTCTTTGAAATACTGTTTGTCACAAATGGGGTTGATCTGTTTTGGCGATTCAGTTTTGCAGAGAGGAGGCTTCTCCTTTTCCCTGCAATATTTGAGGTTTCCTTTTTTGTGTAATCCCTGCAATATTTGGGGCTTCTCCTTTACAATTCGATCCCTTTTTTTAGTGTAATCTTCAATATTTGGGGTACATGAATCTTTTTGTTTAAGACTCAATGACAAACATCAGATCCCATATCAATATACGTGTTGAGAAATGTTAGTCTGCATTGAACTGTTGATATACCTGTAACAGTCGTTGGGTTGACTGTATCAGTGCTTTAATCAACATTTTCTCAATATCAGCAACAAATAATTAGAGATTAGTGCAATTAAGAAAAATCATGGTGAGCCCATCCATTTCCTACTTTGGTCTAGGCTAACATATAAATAATTGGATATTAATCAGACAGCCAGCCACATTCATGTCTGATCACAACTTGCTCTTTAAGGAGTCCCTCTTTAAGCAGCCAGACAACCTCATGTGCACTGTATTTTATTGCAAGGCATCAAATTTTAGACGACTCTCTGCACATGATTCCTATTGCTTAAGCAAACCAGTGAATGCATTTTGATATATTGAGGGGATCAAATTTTTTAAGATCTAAAAGTGGCATAAAGCATGATTGTTACTTGTTAGGTCAAATCAGTTGTAGCAAAATGCAAGCCAATTTGATTCGCATGATATAAGCCACGAGCAAAGAAATTTCAGTCTCTAGATTAGATTGGACCCTTTATTTATTTATTTGTTTTTTCAGAAATTGGTTGCACCTCTGAACAGGCAAAGAGCTATTATTCAACAGAGAGAGCGAGGAGGAGATTTGGGGACACAGAGAGAGGGGGTTGGGATGCTTTTTTATAGTTGTCTTTTATTCTAATATATCTTCAGCATGATAAGTTGCATGTGTTCATATTATTGAATGATGCTTTAATCAGGTCCTCAATGGTACCTATTTTAATTTAAATTGATGTATCTTTCTTTTATGACAGTTATGGCACGTGTTAGTCTAGCCAAAAGAAAATTGAAAGTGAAGAAATTGGCAATGGTTATGCAGTGGTGGTTGGACATTCTACATCTACTGGGGCTATTCATACAATTATCATATAAATTATTCGAAAAACAATGCATGCGTGGGGTTAGATCTAGGTACCAATTAGATTACTATGGTAATAGAAAAATAATTGAGAATTGGGTATATAAGAGTGATCACATATGTTTGAACAATTTTAGAATGACTAGGCGACCATTTGTGAAGTTGTGTCACTTGCTTAGTATAATTGGAAAGCTGAAACCAACCAGACACATGTTGGTTGATGAGCAGGTAGCAATTTCCTTGCATATCCTTGCTCATCATGTCAAAAATAGGGTAATTCAGAGTGAGTTTAATCGTTCAGCGGAATCAATAAGTAGGCACTTCAAAAGGTTTTTGGTTGCAGTCATTAGACTACAAGGAGAGTTATATAAGAAACCTGAGCCAATACCAGAAAACTCGGTAGATGAAAAATGGAAGTGTTTTAAGGTAAATGCTTCATATTTTTTTAAATTATAGCTGTGTAATTTATCATCTATGTGTAAATATATTTTGATGCATTGTAATGTCTTGTAGGGATGTTTAGGAGCTTTAGATGGGACACACATACCGGTCCATGTGCCGGCTGTTGACAGACCTAGGTATCGAACTAGAAAAAATCACATTGCAACTAATGTCCTTGCAGCATGTAACCCAGATGTCCAATTTACTTATGTATTGCCTGGATGGGAGGGGTCAGCCGCTGATGGTCGAGTGTTACGGGATGCAATTGTTAGAAGACATGGTTTAGTTGCTCCACGTGGTAAGATACAATACTGTTACAAAATCAATAATAAACTAATTTCTTGAAATGAGTATATATCACTAACATAAAAAAAATGTTCAATTTGTTTAAGGTACCTACTATTTGGTTGATGCTGGGTATACAAATGGTGAAGGATTTCTTGCACCGTATAGAGGTCAACGTTATCATCTGAATGAGTGGAGTAATGGACGTCAACCGACGAACGCGAAGGAATATTTTAACATGAAGCATTCAATTGCTAGAAATGTAATAGAAAGAGCCTTTGGGATATTGAAAAAACGATGGGCAATTCTTAGGAGTCCTGCCTTTTATCCCATTAATATTCAAGTTCATATTATCTTGGTGTGTTGTTTGCTTCATAACTATATAAGGAATGAGTTACTTGTTGACCCATATGAAGATATAGAACTAAACGAGGATGACAACGAAGGAGACATGGATGTAATTGGCACTGTAGAGACTTCAAATGAATGGACTTCATTTAGACAACAAATGGCTATTTCTATATTTAATGCGTGGAGATGAACTATTTGAATTTGTTTGTATTTTAAAGGCAAAGCTTGTAATGGTTGCAACTTTTATTTGCTTGTATTGGAGTGATTATTTGTAATGGTTAATTTAAGTTGCTATATCATGTTATTTTTATACATTTTATTCATTGTGCCATTTTTCTTTATTATGTTGTTGGTTCATGGTTAATTAAATATCATGTTATTAGTAGATTGGTTGTTCTAATATTAATAGGCATGGACATGAGTGAAGATATAAACATCAATGAGAAGGGGCCAGGGAAGAATAAAAGGAAATGGACAGAAGCTGAGGACAGAGAGTTAGTTTTTGCATTGTTTGATATGGTTAATGCTGGAACTCATAAGGCGGACAATGGGTTCAAGCCAGGCTTTCTTGGAGTGCTTGAATCTATATTAAAGCAAAAGTTACCTCAAAGTGGAATTAAAGCCAAGCCACACATTGATTCCAGAATTAAGACAATGAAAAAGGACTTCCGTATTGTATATGATATGCTTAACGGAGTAAATTGCAGTGGATTTGGATGGGATTCAGAAAAAAATTTGGTGGTTGCAAAGGATGAAGTTTGGAATGGTTATGTGAAGGTATTATTATTTGAGGAATCATTTAATGTATTCTTATCTGGCCTTTGAATATATTACTTTATTTGTTTTTTTTATATGTTGTTTGTAGACACATAAGGGTGCAGCTCAGTGGAGGACTAGGAGTTTTCCACATTATGAAATGCTTTACACTATCTTCGGTAGAGATCGTGCCACAGGAAGGGCAGCTGCTACCACTGAAGATATCTTGGATGAGCTGACTAGAAATGAGGAGGATGAAGATACAGAAAATTGTCCTGTGAATTTAGAGGAAATGTCCACAGCTTCATTCAATAATGAAGGAACTAGTCAGAAAGGAAAGAGGAGAAGGAGCATGGATAATATGGATGGATTTCGAGAAGCAGCCATGATCATAGGCAACAAGATTGATGAAGCTACTGAGAAGTTCAGTAGAGCTATTGGTGTTGATTTGGATATAGCGACAAAGAGAGATAAAATCAATGAAGAGCTGCGCAAGCTTCCAAATCTATCAAGGATGGAACGCCATAGAGCCTTGATTACTATAGGCCGTGATCATGAGATGACTGCAGTTTTTTTTACTTTGGAAGATGATGAGAAAGAAGCCTTTGTGAGGGTTTTGTTAAGTGGAGCTCTTTGATGCATGCATTCTTTGTTTTATATTTGCTACTCTTTGTTTTAAGCACTATATGGATGTTATTTTGGACAAGTTGGATGTATTCAAACTTTTAAATGACTTGGTTTAGATAATATATGTGATGTTTAAGTTTAATAACATGTTATATGGAGATTTTATTGATGTTTATTGCTATTGTAAATCATGTTTAAGGTTTATTATCATGGAGAACTCTTTTAACGAAGGAGATGTGAAATTCCTCCTTTTGTTTCTGTTTTTATTGTGTTGTGATTGTTGGGTTTTTGTTTTGTAAGACATTAAAGTTGGAGAGTTTTCTACTACTCTTTGGATATTTGTTCTATTCTTGCTATTTTTTATTGTTTTGTTGTAAGACTTGTTGCTCTTTTCATGGGGTTTTCTCCTTTTGTCTTGGTTTTTCTGTATTGGGTTTGTGATATGATTGGGTGAAAGGAGGGATATTGCAATGTTACAGCAGTTAGCTCTGAGCTGGATTGAATGCTTTCATGTTTAGATGATTAGTGGAAATTAGCATGGAATCTGAAATCCTTACTTTTGTGGGTCATTTCTGTTTCAATGGAAATGCGGTTTGTACCATATCAGGAACATGTTTCTTTGAATAATAGGAATAGCTTGTCTCATGTGATGTCTCATATAAGTTTGTAGATCCTGTAATGAAGCACGGGATTAAGATTGGCAACTCAAGTGGTTTGGCAGCTTGTGCGAGTGAATTTGATCCCGACAAGAAAGCAACAATGCGGTTAGAAATATCAAACTTGCTTTTCTCATTATTTAATGCATTAATTATCTCCTTTCCCATTTGTGAAACTTTACCGTTCAAAATTGAAATCCTCTGGCAGAATTGATTTCACCTGAAGATTTACTACATGCCTGTGCTTTATGAGAGAAATTTGATGTGTATGCACAACTGAACCTTCAACTCATTTCAAGTTCTAACGCCACTGTTTGATCGAATTTGGTATAGTTAAGAAACACTGATAATGCTAAATTCACCCTTGTTCGAACAGAACAAGATTTAGCTAAGCAGTTTTAGTATTTTCCTTTCTTCCCAGTGTTCTGGGTGAATCTGAAAGTACATTTGACGATGTTGCTTCTTTTCTTCCTTTCTGCATCAAGATTGTCAGCCATGATGCTGTTTAGGCTTTACATCAGAAAGAAAATTGTTATTTTAATTGATCTAATTTTCTATTTGAATGCTGCCCAGACACATACAAATGGATTGTGTCCATTTTGCCAAAGTATTTAGATTTCTTGTTGCATTTGGTATGCTCGAATGCAACCCAAAAGTCCATTTCATTGTTTTCTTTTCTTGATTTAGTTCAGTTTTTCTTTTCCTGATTGAACAGCCCAATGATGCTTAGGAAGTTTGATAGTGGAGTCATGGTCATCCAGAATAAAGCCCATAGCGATGAGGAGGTATGGTTTCATGTCTCAGTTGTCATCTTTGCTAATCCAGTCATATTTTTAATCCTTAGTATGGCAATGTAAGCCTAAAAGCTGTTGGTTTAAAGCATGGTTTTAAGAATCGTCCAATCCCTAATACACTCAGACTTGTTAGGTGCTGAGTTGTCACCTCTTAAGTCACCTACTTGGCTGAGTCCTATGGTTTTGGGGCCCTTGAATGCACTTATTTCCATTGTTTGTGGGAGCCTTTTAAGGAAATTTGACACTGATTCTAGAAGATCAAAATTATTTTGCTTCAAGATATAAGCATTTGAAGATCAATGGTACTATTCATCTGATTCATTGAAATATAAGTGGGTACAGGGTACCTTTAACACAACTTATATTCATTATTAATGAATGAAACACAACAACTCTTAAAATTATAAATTCTTAGAACCATATTTGATATTTCTAGTTAGGCCTATGATGCATCTTGGCCTATTTGGCTGAGTACCATGCGATTCAGCCATCATCTTGACTCATGGGTGAGCAAGTTGTCCTCCGGTTTTGATTGTTAAAACTTTGCCTTTTAAGTGAGTTTTGTATCTGTTCTTTTTATGCACCGATAATGGTTGTGGTGCAGAGTAAGTAATTGGGTTCCATTTCCATTTAAAGTCACGAAGCATGTTTTCTGTTTGGAAAGAAATTTCTTAGCTGTAATGCCTTGTTCTGGCTAGAAGTTCCAAGATAGTGTTCAGGCCGGCAACCAACTTACAAAACCATTTTGCCAACTAAACATGTTTAAATTTCTCATTTTGGCTTTTCGTGATAATGACTAATTGTCCATAATCTTAATCATAATTTGTAATAAGTTGTGATCCTTTTAATATTAGAGATATGAGCCAAAACAGATAATGTATTAATGTGCAAGTAACACACAAATCTGAAAAGCTTTTTTATTTTTATTTTTTATGCCTATTCTTTTTTTTCTTTTTCTTCTTTTACATTATTATTATCTGTATTTGTGTGGCGTTGAGTTCATCAGTTCATAACTCTAGATTAAAATAAGTATGCAATAAGATAGATGAAGTTTTTCCATGTGATGTAGGTTTTTACCAGGATTAGAACCCTTGTATTGAAACCTGATGCCCTCCGAAAGGGCATAAGTGCCAGTGATGCTGTTATGACATTGGGGATTGCCCCTGCACTAGCTAAGGAGCATCTTCTAACAGCTGAAAGCAAAGGTTTGTAACTTGGATGTCCTCATTGTTATAGGGAATAGATTAATTTTATTGATAATTATACTAAGGTCAACTTTCTTTCATGGGGTGTAATACTTTCAACTGGAAGACCCCAGCGATCAATCCCTTGGCATTTATATGATATTAAGGTGGCAACACCACTCAATCATGAGTGTGTTGGCCATCAACTGCATCTAAGTTGCGTCTTTTCATTTAACTGATATTTCAACATGACGTGGTATCTTCACAGGGTAAAGTATCACACAATCTTCAGCTCCTGGGTTTCTGCCATCGGGCTTCTGGCTAGTGGGATGGTTCCCTTTTGTGATTGTTAACTCCTGATCATTTAAAGGGGTTAATGGATGATGATTGATTGCAGCTGAATGCAGGAGAATTCCATTTTTCTCAAACCCGGTTTTACTGTGGGGAGCTCCACACATATTTCAGGTGGTATATGCCAAACACTTCTTTCTTCCAATTGTAATCTGCAAAACCTTTCCAACTTGTGGAATCGAGTATATATACTTTTTGCTTGCACTTGCAAGCCCTGAGATGTGTTGGGAAGGTGTCATTGTAAACATAGGGGACTGCTTTAGCAATTCATTTCAGTGTTGGAATATTATTAGGAATTACTTAAAAGGTGATCGGGTGAATTTTGTATTAATGAAGAATGCATGATTTGGATGTGTGATTACGAGACAATTTTGGTTATGAGAGATGAGCTGTGCTGTGTTATTGGCTTTTGGAACAATTCATGAGACAATGGACAACGGATTGATTGGGTCCTGAATAACTGTGACCAGAGGAGCCAACCTGAAAGAATTGGGTATGTGCAGAAGATCTTAACCCATTTGTGGGCATTCATACTGGGGTTCTGCTCTCAAAATACTTACATTGCGTCTTTATGTACTTGATTATATTAAGTGCGTCAAAGTGTATTATGAACGCAGATAATATGTGGGTGTTAGTTTGTGTCTAAGTCCAGGCGCAGCATGGAAGTGTAGGCCCGGGTTTGAGTCTTCAAAATAAATTGGATTCTTCGTTTGGGTCCCTCGTAAACAGGATATGAGGCAGGTCTATATAACTGACTGTGAGCCTCTTTTTAGTTTAAATTATAATTCCAATAGAGGTATGCGCAATGGTCATCCTCCACCCAGTTAACAGTAAAACTGGACCCGACAGATTTAGGTGCATGTTTGGCATCACTATTTTTAAGATTTATTTGTCTAAATATAATATAGTTTGTAAAAATAAGAGTGTTTGACATGTGCTTTCGTGGTCTATTTAATTTGAACATGTAGAGGCTTTACCTTTATTTCCCACCGCCCATCTTATGATGCATGTAAAAAGTAGAGGTTAAAAAGAAGAGGCGGAGCTCTAGTGATTATAATGGATCACAACTATATCGTTTTTTTTTTCCCAAAATCTGTGAGAGTAAATGAAGATGCAAACCATTAAAAATGTTTAGAAGATC
The DNA here is from genome assembly GCA_037013555.1 of Sextonia rubra. Lineage (NCBI taxonomy): Eukaryota > Viridiplantae > Streptophyta > Magnoliopsida > Laurales > Lauraceae > Sextonia > Sextonia rubra. Next base: position 15,746,226 of record JASUAD010000003.1, read on the forward strand.
AAATACGGCTTTGACACCAAATTCCAACCATTGGATCATCTCTAATCTCAAGATATGTGTAAAAAAAAGTGAGCCATTGGATATTTTTTTAAAATTTTGTGGGCCCCAATCATAAGATCCAAACCATTGAAAATTTGTAAAGAAACCTTCAACCATTGATGTAATGTGCTTTATTTTATATTATTATACAGGCAGTCCATGTTTTCTTATTATTCTTATTTATGGGAGAATAAATTATGATCTAAACCGTTAAAAATGCTTATAAGGTCATTATTCACTATGAGATCAAATTTCAAGCATTGGATCATCACCAATCTCGAGATATTTATCAAAAAACATAAATTATTGTATATTATTTTTTTAAATTTGAGGGCCCCAAAAACAAAATTAATGTTTAAGGTTTATTATCACATGGGTATATTGGTCAGTTTATATAAATTTTATTCCATTCCTAGCATCATTCCAACGTACCAAACATAGGAATCGAAATGAAAATCTCATTACTGGATTGATTCCTTTGTCTAACCAAACGTTGGAATGGGAATTACTATTCCAGCCTCCATTCCATTCCAAACTCATTACAGCCTTCATTCCATTCCTCTCAGCAATCATTCCAGCGAACCAAACGCTACCTTAGGAAATGTGTGTAGGATGGATGGAATGATCTCTTTGAACAGTTTATGAGTTAAAAATTAGGAACCCATAGAAGTAGCAAAAATAGAAGGCAATGATAAGGTTTGGTACCTCTGCCACACCAAAATTGTTTTTTTTTTTTTTGTCTTTTTTTTTCGTATTTTGATGACTTAGGTATCCTATGCCAACTCAGCTTTTAGATGGTGGCCTTCGGTCGGGGGGTTATCCGATTGTGACAAGTAAGAACTATTTTCTAAGGGGGTTCATACATGGCCGCATATATAGTACCAGGATAACGCAAGGGGCGGGAGATGAACTTTGAGACCTTAGAAAGTTGTCACGACCCGAGCCCAGAATTCGGGGGTTAGCGAAAAGCTAAACCGGTGACACGTACTCCCGTGCACGTGCACCCAAACCCAGTCCAGATGCACGCACACAAGGGATCTAACACGTGCTAAACCGACGAACGCGGAAGCTGTAGATATCATAGCAAGCAACAAAGAAAATAGCGGAAGCCAAAGCAGAAACAAATACGGAAGCGACAAAGACAAATACACTGATATAAAACCAAATACACACCAAAACCATATACACAAAATATACAGAATACAAGTCCAAAGTCCAAAGTCCAAATACAAATCCCCTGAAACCAAAACTCAAAATCCCAAAACGAAAAGCCACTGGAAGCATGCATGAACGCACTCGGCAGAGATGATCAGGCCCACTCTGCCAAACCTGAGGGTGCCTCTACACTCGCCCCTGCAGCCTCCTCGACCGCCGGGGAGCTGGGCAAGGTATCTGTGCCTACAACACCACAGACAACACAAATGAATACAACGATCCAGCAAATATAAGTAACAGGAAAGAAACACGCATAGTATCAAAGCGAATGAAATAGGGACAGAAGATTAAATACAGAGTCCATCTTAGTATGCTAAGCAAATCGTGCATAGAAGTAAAACATGATGATGGAATCAAAACATAGAATACTGCACTAGTTGGCTACTACGTTAACCATGTTCTCTCCAAAAGAGAGCAGAGCAGAGCAGAGCAGAGGAGAACACCGCTGTCCAGGCCAAAGGTACAAGCGGATCTCGGTTTCCTGGGTTCCGGGGTCCCAAGACAAAGCAACACTGCAGTTATACAGAGATACAGAGATCTAAGCCGGAGGTAACCCCGTCGGGCATCCTAGGGCTGAGGCTGAGTAGAGCCAGACCAATATCAATCAAAGCAAATCCATAGAAATGGAGATTATCCGCTTTGGACTCACCGATGACAAAGACCGGATCTTATCCTCACGTATTAACCTCTGGGCAGAGCCACCAGAGAATACCCAAAAATCAGAGATATACAAAGCCAGAGACAGAGCATAGATTAAGTCCATCACAGCATAGATCAAAGCATAATACAGATGTACAGGACGAAAACAAAATGACTGCGGAATGCATAACTATAGATTAACAGAACAGAGGGCAAAGTTATAAACAATATGAAATGCATCTCAGATTAATACGGAATCAAGGTTAATTACAAGCCAAGCCTAATCTAGTTGCACCACTATCACTAACCGTGCATGATGATGTAGTTTTAAGTTATTCGATGCACCGTTGCCATCCTAGTGTTGCAATATAATCCTCAAGTGCATCGAAGTCCCTTAAACCAACACCCATGGGGAGGTGCTTAACAGTGATCAACACTCACATGAATAAGTCACAGCCTAACAGACTCTTCATGCGATCCAACGAATCCATTGGTCAGGTTTACATGGGTGGTTAACCTGTATTTGAGCCCTACAAGTCTCACCATTATCCTAAGTTATAATTCAGAATTGCCATGCCTAACGGTTTAGCCATGAGGGACCTATGGTTGAGCCGAAGACATCTTACGCACTCGTCGCAATATGCACTAAGGCTTAACTTTGGTTCCATTAAAAACACAGCTAAACTGGTCTCCTTCCATCTCTGATCTAAGGCCTTTTTCGGCTGAGCTACAGTCAGTATACGGCTTAGCCGTAGACCAACCCACGGCTTAGCCGTAGCATCTCACGGCTTAGCCGTAGCCACACCGTAGGCACACTGTTTCTGGAAAGTTTCGACTGATCAGAGATTAAATCCACGGCTGGGATACGGTTTGGGTCACGGCTAGCTTACGGCTCAGCCGTAGGACAAATTACGGCTTAGCCGTAGCCTAGCCGTAGAACAAAAGTGAAATTTCAAGGCTCTGGAATGTGAGCCGTAGAAACTTACGGCTTAGCCGTACAATACAGAACACGAATTCGGGATAGTTACAGAAACTGAAATTCATTACAGAAGCTGAACAAAATGAGTTGCAGAGGTTCCAAATTCACAAAATGTGGCTGTAAAACATGCTAGACAAGGAATAAGAAGAAATCAAAGCCATCAACCAAAGCACCCATATGTGTTATCAAGCCTGTACTTATACTTGCCTCAAATCTGACAAATCCTCTGAATCAAGCTCCAAGGCAACTAAAACCAAAACAAATCAAAGCAATCACACATGCATGAGATGAAGACAAAGCAATCATAGAATGGGAGAAGCAATTGGAGAAGAAGAAGAAGGAGTTGGGAAAGAACCCACTTACCAACCCACAAAACATAAACAGAGAGGAGAGGGAGAGATTCCAACCGAACAGAGAGTAGCAACCCAACCGAGAGAGAGAGAGAGAAAATCGAAGTGAAGAGGAAGAAGAACGTGGAGAGGGCTTCTCCTGGAATTCTCTCTTGCATGCAACGTGGGAGAGAAAAGAGCAGAGAGAGAGACATCTGGAGCTGAGTTATATTTATATGTTTGGAAGTTTAAAACAAGGTCCGGTGAGTTTAGACTAATTACAGTTCAAGTCACACGAAGGTCTAACTTCCCCAATTGACTCCAAACGGATCTGACACAGTTATGGAATATAACGAGCTCAACAAAATACACGTGCTGACACCAAGATGATGCAAAGATGATATGAGCACAACAAAAGCAAAATTACGAAAAAGGGCTTAGAACTAACTATCTCAGGTCAAAGGTCACTCAACTACCTATCCCAGGCCCAAAACCAAGTCCGAAAGAAATAAAACAAAACAAAACACACTAATGAGCCACTAATCCGGCTCAAAGGGGATCGGAGTGTTACAAAAGTAGATCTAAGTTTCAAACCAAATGAGCTACCGCCTTGACAGCAATTAGTGCCTTTTAGGGTGTGAAAATTATCAGACCAAAATTGCCTTATTTTCACACAAATTCGGACGAGACTTAAATTGAGCACAAACAAAAATATGTATGCATAAATTTACATACCTGGATGGGTGTAAACAAACAAACTGAAGCCTAGGAATTAGACAGAAATTGGCCCTCCTAGACTCTGGTGTCACAACATACAAGCACAAAACAGGATGACATGAAACTCTTGAAAATGGCCAAGGAAATCTTTCAATGTGGTATCTAATAATCTAATAGAAACAGAAAACAGTTAGGAACTAGTACAACTTTAGCCAATGATACACGGTAGTAGAACAAGAAAATGGCCACAACCCGTCTGCTTCAGAGATTTCCTTCCATCAGTTCAACTCCCTTTCTCGAACATACTCAATGTCCCCTTTGTATCGACTCCACCTTCAAGACTAATATCAGAACTGTCCGTCGGTGTAACATCAAGACCGGCACCTTTACCACAGTTACAGTTTTCGTCTTTCTTGTTGTTGTTGCCATTACTTGCGGGTGGCTTGTAATACATGGGAGCCGTCTGAGGGCAATGAGAGTGAATGCGAGCCATAACCTTCAGGCCTGCGTCCAACAGCCCCACGTACTTTCTCATCTGTGTGTTTTTAACGTAATCTTTGGAAACGTAAACAAAGAAAGAAATAAAAAAAGGGTCGTGGGAGAAATATAAAAGCATCAAGATTGGTTGAAGACCGCATGAAGAGGTAGAGAGATGTTGATAATAGAAGGAGTTTGATTGGGGAGAAAGAAGAGGGAAGATGTGTATTTATCGCTGTTCCTCCCTCTTTAGCACTTCAGCTTTCAATTTTGTTACGGTTAACTAACTAGGGCCTACATTTTCTTAATTAAAAATCTGAGATTTCTATTGAAAATTCCTTTTTTCCTTGCAGTAGACATATGAGATTAGGAGTTACAATATTTTTAAACGATAATGTTCATAAGCATACTTGGCTCACCATTTTTTGTAAGAATTCTAGGTGAGACCCACTGTATTGTCTATTCAAATGGACAACATACAAAACCCCTTTGAATTGCACGCATCCACCAATTTTTTGTTTGATCCGAATTCACTAGACTGTTGGTTTGATTGTGCACCAATTCAAATTGAATAGATTTGTGGGCCATGGATGAAGAAGTTTGGGACATGTGACTGAGGCCAAATTTAATATCTAGGGTGGTCCTGGATGGATCTTTCCATCCACCCTATTATCAGCCCTTAGTGGGGTCCACAGTGGGCCCCACATAGGAGTATGCACGATCCCTCTATGAGAAGTATTATATACACCGGAAAATTCCTCATTTTTAAATGCCCAAAATCAAATATTTTCAAAATCCATAAGGCATTTAAAATTACCATTAAATGATGTTTTCTTTATAATATTGGTGGTGTTTATATAAAATAGAAATACACAGATTGTTTTCATTAACTTGAAATAACTACACCTAGCATTAGTGGTGGACCCAGAGTTTTCATTTGAAGGGTGCAGACTCGAGCACGCAATTGTGTTTTGGGAACAAGTACAAAATTGTTATGTGGGTGTGGGGGTAGATGTAGAATTTTTATGAAAAATTTTAAAGCAAAACTAAAATTTTTAATATAGTTTTAAAAGTAGACGAAGGTCCACTGAGAATCTCCGCCCCCACATAGATGTATGTAGGTCTGCCCCTACCTAACATGGGGATTGGAACCTGCTTCTCGGGTGCAAAAAGCAGACATCAGGTGAGCTGAGTAAAACTGTATATGTGCCAAGGATCAATCTGTGGGTATGCTTGTGAGATAATATGTATTATTTGAGTATGGAGAGTTATCCCTAGCTTCTGTATAATATGATATTATTGACCAACAACTTTAACTATTGTCAAAATGTTTTTTCAAATCATTAGAACACATTTAAAGTTCAAGAATCTTTCATAGTGCGAAAAATCATGTGCTTGCACTTTTTTTTTATGAAAAGGAGAAAAAATAAATTATTTTCTCTTAATTTCACAGAAATACATATTTGAGGAGTGGCCTTGAACTCTTAGTGATGGGGATCAGAATCACTTTTGCACTTTATGCTACAAAAATATGATTAAATAAAAGATTAAATTATTTTAAATTAGCAATTTTTTTTTTCAGAATAGAGATGCTACAAACATCATGGTGGCCTTTGTAATATTCTCGGGACCGAAAATTCCAAAACCAAATTTTCAAACCAAGTAATTCCTTTTTTTTCGTGTTTTGGAAGAATAAGTAATGTGCTTATTTCTTCAAATATAATTATAGAAACGGAGTCTATCCAAAATTAGGATAGAGCTTCGAGAGGGGCATCCCCTCACAAAATCAATCACATCAAAGAAAAATGTTTAGAGCCTAGACTCCAAGCGAACTATAAAAAAAAAACATTTCTAATTCCAAAGTATTAATTCGATCAAAAGCACTCCTATTACGACAAATTTTTCTACTTAATTGAATAGTTTCTTGTTGAAGCTTTAAATAATGTACATGAAAACTTTGATGAAAATGAGCTACCAGCGTTTTAGCTTTAAGTTTATATCTCCAAGGAGACAAATGTGGTTGGCGTATCATTTGCATTAGAAGGAATTCTGATTCTATTGATATAGGACCACAATTTGAAACCAGTCTCAACAAATGGTAAACTCTGAATAAAAATCAAGCCTAGGTTCAATAGCTGCTTTTGTTGGCACTCCAACATCAGCCCACAAAATACAAAATTACTTGTTTAACTCAACAAATGGATAGTCACATGCCCTTTAATACAATAGACTTTGATTAAGGCAGATTATGATTGAAGTTTGCATATAAGTTCTATTATTTTAAGAGATTATCAAGTAATTGTATTCTCAAATAAAGAATTCTAGTATGGACTGTCTTGATAATTTTTCTAGCTAATGCTCTGGCTAGCGTCTGTTTATTTTTTAATATTCTTCTATTTCTCTTTTGCCAAATACACCATATGAACACATAGAATACAATCTTCCCCAAATCTTTATGGGCAAGGGGGTTCAAGAAAGTGAGAGTTTCGACGAAGAGGACGTTGGACATAGAATTCCTGGCCAAGGCCCACTTGAGGTAATTGAACAACTCGATGAGCCAGTTGGCAGGCCGATTTGGGCGAGGAAACAACTGGCATATCTAGATGATTATTACAGTTCATTGGAAACATGCAAGATTTGGATCTAACCTCCTACTCTCAAGCGGTCAAAGCGCAGGATGCGTAGTGTTAGCTAGAGGCTATGAGAGAAGAGATGGAATCAATTCAGACAAACCAAGTATGGCAATTGGTAGATCTACCTAAAGACCAGAAAACCATTGGATGTAAGTGGATTCTTAGAAAGAAATTTAAAAAGGATAGATTCTTGCATAAATATAAAGCACAGTTAGTAGCTAAGGGATTCACACCAGTGGAAGGAATAGATTACGAGTAGACTTTTTCTCCAGTCATAAAATATCAATCCATACGAACTTTAGTAGCATTGGTAGCATGTCGTGACCTTGAGTTGCACCAGATGAATGTAAAAACAACATTCTTGAATGGCGAACTAGAAAAAGAAATTTATATGAAACAACCTGAGGGTTTTGTGGTGCAAGGTCACGAGGACAAAGTGTACAAATTTAATAGGGCATTATATGGATTAAAACAGGCCTCAAGACAATAGTATAGAAAATTCCATCAAGGTATATGTGAACTTGGATTTGTCCCCAATAGTGTAGACACATGTTTCTATATTAAATGCAGTGGGAGTTGTTATTTATATTTCTCACTATATGTGGATGACATTTTGATCGCTAGTAATAAATTGGAAGCCATAAATGAGATCAAACAATGGTTAAAGTTAAGATTCGAGATGAAAGACATGGGTGAGGCAGAGTATGTCCTTAGTATTAAAATAACCCATGATCGTCTAAATAGGATATTAACTTTATCACAGAGATCATATTTGGAAACTGTGTTGAAAAGATTTGATATGGCTTAGTGTAAACCAATTGATACTCCCATCTGTAGGAGCACAAAATTGTCAAGCGATCAAGGACCCACAAATGAGCAGGATAGGGAAATGATGAGATTAAAACCTTATGCTCAAATTGTAGGCAGCATCATGTATGTGATGTTGTGTACGAGACCAGACCTTGCATTCACCGTGAGTCTCGTAAACAGATTCCTAAGTAACCCAAAATTACAGCATTGGTATGCGGTTAAGAGGATTTTGCGGTACATCAAAAGAACTATGAATATTCGCCTATGCTATCAAGGTGAAGTCCTGGAACTGCGCGGCTACTCAAATGCAGATTGGGCCGGTGATTTAGACCAGATAAAGTCAACAACCGGCTATATGTTTACCCTCGGAGGAGGTGCAAGTTCTTGGGGTAGCAAGAAACAGACCTCCACAGTTATATCAACAGCTAAAGCAGAGTATATTGCTTGCAGTACAGTAGTCAAAGAGGCTCTTTGATTAAAATACTTCCTGTGTGATTTGGAGGTAATAAATGAGACGTAGACAGTACGTCGGCCAACTCTATGGTGAATGATTAAAAGATTAATAGCCGATCAAAACATGTTGAAATAAAATATCATTTTGTTAGAAAAAAGGCTGAAAAGAATGATATAGAGATTTTCTATGTGCCTTCAAAAGAATTGATGGCTGATGCTCTCACCAAGGCTTTGCCTGCAGAGGTTTTTACAAAGCATGTAATGCGTATGGGACTAAGAAATGTTTGATGTACATGGCATTCATACCAAGTAGGAGATTGTAAGAAATCGTGTGGGTTGCATGCCATGGGTCTCATGTCAGAATAAGAAGAGTTGCTGCCAATAGAGATTGCGATCCCACTTTAGTGTAAGACTTGATCTGGGCCCTACAATAAGACTCCCAATAGGATCAATGAATGTGGGCTTCTAGTAGGAAATGTCTCTAGTAAGTGTCACTCTTTAAGACTTGTTTATATAAAGATAAGGGAGCCCTAAGGTTTGGATTATTATTATTTTCTCCATTCTCGTAGGAAAAACGAGAGGCGAAGAGATCCACGGAGCTTCCCATCACCAGAACACACATAGATCTCCGGCCGCGTGACGGAGTCTCCGCATTTAGATCTATCACCATTGACATCCCAATTTATTGAACATGTAATTTCAAAGATATGTTTGGATGTGAAAAATGTAAGTGGAGAAAACTGTCCACATTACGAAGTTGAACGGTGGCTCTTTTCACTTGCTTTTCTCCTCATTCAAATAGGTACTAATGCATTGAGAAGGTAGAATAGATAGACGACTTAAGCTTAACCCAATCTTACTACACGGTTTTAGAAGTCGTCATGCGAGATTAAAATAAGATCACACACACACACACACACACACACACACACACACACACACACACACACACACACACACACACACATGCACGCATGCATGTACGCACACACAAGCACGCATGCATGTACGCACACACAAGCACGCACATGCACACAACGCACGCACACACACATGCACACAACGCACGCACACACATGCACACACCCCACACACGCATGCACACACATGCGCACACGCACGCACACACACGAGCACACGCACGCACACACACGCGCGCGCACACACGCACACACACCAGGAGCAGGATTTGCATGAAGTTGCATACTGGACAATATCCAAATGGGCCGTTTGCTCTCCAGTCTCCACCCCATTACCAAAAAATAAAATTAGAAAGGATTCATTGGGGTCACTTTTAACACCCCCAAACCTGGGCTACTCAGATAAAGTAGAAAATCAAACTTGGGACATGATACATACATGATCTTTAGTCCGTAGTGAGGACCAAATTGAAACTGTTCCAACATTCAATCCACAATTAAAAAATTTAAGTGGAAGCATTAGATAAAACTGTGAAAGCAATGCAAACCATGATTCATTTATATATAAGTTGGTACCAATCACATACGTCAAATATAATGGTGGAAGCAAAGTCTATAAACTATAATATTTAAGTAATCCAAAGTTACTACAATGTATTATAATTAACTTCCAATAATTGAAACTCTAAATACCACCTCAAATATGAACAATGACTCTTCGAAAAGCTCTATACTCCTCATCTATAGTTTAACCAAATTACACGACTCTAGAAATCTCGCTAGTCTCTTCCCACACATTTCCCTTTGGGCACATAGTCTACAGCATCCAAAGTAAAAAAGGTTAAATCACGAAGGACTTGGCAAACAAAGCATGCGAATAATACCATATATAGATCAAAATAGAATAAGGGAACCGATGTAATCAATGAGATTAATACTACCAATATTAAAGCAATACTATCATGAATCAATAAGCAAGAATCAACTGAGTAACATCTATATCATCCATCACCTATACAAGAGGCACATCCAAATTGTATGATAGACCAGCCATATCTGTCCTATAGGACTTTTAGAAAGAAATTCCGAATCCTCAACATAGGTTTGATACCATAGTATCCACTAAATCGCGCATCCAACTATGGTAAAAAATCTCATTAGATCTCAACCAACCATCGGGCCTATAAAATATGCTCCTACCAAGGGTTAACCTACTCAATCAACTGAATAGATGTAAGTGCCAACAATACTGAATCAATAATCATAAGTCCATGTCTAGCTAGGTCCCTTGCATAAGTAAGAGTATCCATATATAAGATCTCATTTATACTATCTAGTATTTATCTATTTCATCCTATTTCCATTCATGTTATCATTTCTCATGTATTCATGTAGGTACCCATTCCTTTTGGGCATCCATCTATTTCATAGTTCTATTCACCCATTCACATAGCAATTGAATAGCTGTCCCAACCACAGACATTAGTTTCATCTCTATTTCATACCTCCAGGTCATCTTTAAGTATACACTTGGTCAAATTACCATTTATGCATTTTAAAGATAAAAGAAAGAGTAATAACATCCTATAAACATTTATGAGAAAGAGGACAAGAATACAATAACAATATAGATTGATATCATCTCATCTATCAATACAACGTATGATAGAAATAGCCAAACCTAAGTTGAGTTGTGCATTTCAAAATATAGAAGACTTCGACCTACTATGTGATGGACATTCCAAACATGCAGGGGTTATACGCATTTAGTGTTACAATGGTTGAGCCCCATCCAAAACCAAACAGCTATCTATTGGTATAGATCTCCTTCTCTATACTCTATTATGTCACAACTATTGGATAAAGGCCATGCTCACACCCTAAATCCGCATGGGCGTATTTTTATAGTCTATAATTAGGGTTAGATATGATTTAAGTAGTGTTTAAGGTTTGGGGTTAAGAATGTCAATTTTTTCTTAATTTACTAAGTTTTGATGTAAATCGTGTTCTACTGTGGTAGTCCACTCATGCGCAGATGAGTTTGTGCTTGAGCACACTTGCCTCTATCTGCCAACAAATTACTACTCAAATCAATTAACTAAGAGTTCTCAAAGCGTGCTCGTGCCCGCATGAGCCCTCTGGAGCGAGTTTTGGGAATTTTGTTCGAATTGAGAACTCAAGTTCTCCCTATTCTTTCAATTCAAAATCTTTCAACAACTTGCATATATCTATTTAAGCATGGTCAATCATGCCTCCACCTCATGTGGGTCCCCATCAATTATATGCCATCCTTCATACCCATCCTCCTCAAATATAACACAATCTACAACATTCAATCTACATCCCATTCAATCCAAGCCATTCATTCCACTATTTCTTATTATTAATATAAATAGTATCATATGCTTTCATCAATATAAACATTAGTATGCAATTGCTCATCATTTATAACATTAGGGCCATTAAGAAAAGGTTTTCATCTAAAATACTAGGTATGACATGAGTTTAATTAACATAGGTGTTTAAAGAGTATTATCAAATACATAAAAGAAGACAAGGTATTTCGCACGTAATGAAATTATAAGCATGCTCTACTTGCCTCAAATAAAGATAAACCTCCTCTAAGAGCCAAACACTCACTTCTAATCCACTCTAAGGCAATCCAACTCTAAAAAATTCAAAGATCTAATTCTACAATCACAAAGCGAAAGAATCTAAAGGAGATGAGAATATTAGACTATAATTAAAGTAAGAGATCAAAATAAAAAAAGGGCAATTTGTAAGATTGTAGGAATTATGACTTGATGTGATGTAGAGAGAGGTCTATGAATTTATGAGGCTTGATTCGAAGATTAGTGGGTTGCTTCTTCAAGATTTAACTTTGTAGAGATTGGTAGCTATGAAAGGAGCTTAAGAAATTGGCTCTAGCTTAAGGAGATTAAGAATAAATGAGAGAGACTAGGGAGAGAGAGAGAGAGAGAGGTTTGAAATGAGAGTTTGCTTGAATTTGGATTTATATAAAGTAAGGTCATGTGGAAGGTCTAGTTTACCCTCAAGTGTAAAAGTTGCAATGACTAAGCATGAATAGGCTTTTAGTCTTCTCAAGTTGGTTAGGTTAGAATGACCAAAACACAGAAATAAACTGGAAAAGAAAGATATTTTAAGGGTAATAATAGAATTTGGTAAAGGTAGGTTTAAAATTTTTCTCTCAAGGACTTCTAGATAACCCAAAACTCACCCAGGTCCTTTTCTACAACCTTCTATCACTATGCTAATTGCACCAAACCCTTCTAATCCTCTAATCAAAGCCTAACACTATTAAACTAAGCAAAATAATATATATATATATATAGAAAATAAAAGGGCAGGCCATCACATCACTTGTTTTTTATGCATAAGATATGAAAATTAGATTCGGTGAGGTAAAATTTACACATGTAAAAAATATTACCATGTTTGTTTGAATACACCATTTTCATTATTAGATATTGAATGATTCGGAATAAATGTAAAAGATTAAAGTAGGCAAAAGAGGCCCTCTAGAGTACTAAGCCACAACATACAAGCACAAAAAGACGATGACAATAAATCCTTGAACATATATACAAGCATAGAAAAGACGATGACAAGAAAACCTTCAAATTCGTAAAAGAACTCTTTCAATGTAATATTAACAAAATCCGAGAAACAGAAAACAATCAAGAAAGAATAGAAAGCCAAAGATTACATGGTGTTAGAACAAGAAAAGCGCCAGCAGCATTGTCAGCTTCCAAGATTTCCTTTCTTCATTCAACTCACTCAATGCCATTGCTTGTGTATCAAATCCACTTTCTTGAGTAATATCAATGCTGTCCTCAGTGTAGCGCCACGGCCGGTACCGTTACCACCGTTACAGCTGTTGTCGTTCTTGTTGCTGTTATTGTTACTTGCAGGTGGCTTATAATACATGTGAGCCTTCTGAGGGCAGTGAGATTGGAAGCGAGCAATTATCCTCACGCCTCCGTCCAACAGGTGCTTTCCCATCTCTGTGTTTTCTTTGGGTAGGGATAACCAAGAAAGAAGAATAAGAAAAAGAGGGACTTGGGAGAGAAAGGAAAGAATCAAGAGAGATTGAAGGCTCAAGACTATTTGGGGAAGTGCGTTGAAGAGAGAGATGGAAGAAGGCTGTTGTGATTTGTCAATAGGAAGGAGAGGTTGGGTCAGGGAAATAGAAAGGGAAAGAGGAATTTATAGCTGTTATATGTCTTCCCGTTTCAGTATTCATGCGGTTACTAAATTAGGATCTGATTCTTTATTGAAGTTCCGATAATTTTTGTGGGAAAGTTTTTTTAAGTTTTTTTTTCTTTTTAGGGTAAGACGGGCTACTTAAATAATACTTGAAACTTGGAGACCCCAACACATCGACCCCTATAGTCATCCCTTGTCACAATGGTTACGCTGAACCGAGTGACAAGTGGTTGAACTCAATCATGGGGCCACGTAAAGATAATTTAGACCATTCAAAATAAATCACATCCACTTAGTGGCATATCCTCTTATTTCACTTTAAAAGGAGACAAGTCCCATCATTATATTGAATATATGATTGAAAATGTAACACACGAATGAATTTGAAAAGGTACTGATGTGTCATCAATAGGTTAGAGTTCATCGTGTTTTCATCATGCACTCAATTAAGTGGTAGAAGTCGTTTATTTTATTGAAACCTTCGGATATGTTGTTGGAGGAGATGATGTTTATTTTCAGCAGTTTAAGTTATCATTATGTGGGTCACGGTATAAAGTTTTGGAGACTTTTACACAATTATTGTGTAATAGCTGTTGTAGAAGTTCAGCTCCAATCCCTATGCGAATAAAAATTATTTTATTTACATTTGGAATACTCTGAAAGAATTTTATGAAAAATAATAAGGGGTTGCTTGTAACTTCCCGTCTCACCTAGCTTCACAATAACCAATCTCTGCCTTTTACCAAAAAACAAATAAAAAAAAACCAAGCTCTCCCTATGCTATTCTTTCTAGCTGTGTTTTGGGCTCTCCTTTCCATATGTTTGGTCTTTCTTTCCACATATATGAGCTTATGTTTTTATAGTTTATGCTTCCTCTTTCCATGTATGTGGGGTCCTCAAAGAGTGGGGTAAAAACAAATCTTATTTTTGTGTGGATGAAAGCTTATAATTGAGTTGTGTTGGCAACTTAATCTCACACATAGTTAGGGCATGTTTGGTAACAAGGTCATCAAAGAAAGCAAACTTAATTTCTCGGGTATCTATCAATATCCATATTTAGTGCTAGCAAATTTCTAATAATTTTGATAGATTCAAATATTCACTTCTTGTAAGTCCCATGCTCTACCTCCTCCTATCGGATTTTCAAATCTTCATATTCAAATATCCAAAAGAAGAGATATAAGAGGCTAAATCATCACCTGAAAGCTATAGTGCTCACAGGCTGGGTTAGCCTGAGTCCGATCCGTATAAGTAGGGCCCATTTAATAAATGGGCCGGGCTTGGATTAAGTGAAGAAGCCCAAAGCTTGACTTGGCTCGTGTAAGGAATGCATGTAATTTAATGTAATTAGTATAAATAATTTTTAAAATGGCTGCAAGATTGATAAAAAAAACCAATTTAGCCTGACCCGATTGATTAAATGAGCGGACTCTACCCTGACTTTTTTGGCCTGTTACGAGCTTAGGCTAAGCCTACATACCTTGGTGTTTCTAAAGTCGGGCCAGGCTTGGATAGGTAAGTGGGCCCATTTAATAATTGGGTCAAGCTTAAATTAAGTAATAGAAAGTCCAAAGCCCAGCTTGGCCTGTGTAAGAAATGTATGTGATTTAATGTAATTGGTACAAATAATTATTAAAATAGCTGCAAAATTGATTTAAAAAATCCAATTCGACCCAGCCCGATTGATTAAATAGGAGGGCTTAGTGCCTAACTATATGGCCCATGTCAAGCTTGGGCTGGGCCTATGCCAATATTTTTAAAGTCAAGCCAAGCTTAAATATGCCTTAGCTCAGCTCATCTATGAACTCCTCTACTAAAAGAGTACACACGGCTTATAAAAATATTTCTTTTCATAGTTTTAACCAAACATAAAGCATAAGAAATCCTCAACAATAAAATCTTTAGGAAAGGTTTTCATTTCTAGGGGTATTGCGGAATTTGTGGAAGTGCAAATTCTTCACCCATTGCCAAACGTGCCCTTAGGATGAGTCCCAAAATCCTTAACTGAAAATATTACTTCGACCAGTATCCAAGCTATTTTTTTACACGTCTTTGTAGGAAAAAATTTAAAGCAAAAAGCGACTCGCGAAAAAAATAAAAAAAGAACGGCACGATGATGCAAGCATCATTGCGGGCTTCAGAATCGCCTATCCAATAAGTTGACTGTTACAAATATCGAAAAATTCAAAACCAAATTTTCAAACCATGGATGCTTCGATAATTTTATTGACAAGTCATCAACCGCGTCAGCCGCCAAACCAAGTCCATGAAGGAATTGGCCCAATTGAGCACTGATGAGTGTTTTGCCCCTATGTAACAATTGGGTAAGCAGACACATTGGTTGAGGCTAGAGCTTCTGTTGCATCAAAACAGGGACCCGACTGTCCATTCCAAAAAACATGAAACAGAGCCCAGACCCAGATTTTGCCTGGTCAGAACCTCCAAAAACTCTGCAATTGGAGGTCCATTGACATCCCAGTTAATAGAACGTATAATTTCATGCATACGTTTGGATGTGAACAATTGCAAGTGGAGACAACTGTCCCCATTACAAAGGTTAACAGTGGCTCTTTTCCCTTCCTTCTCTCCTCATTCAAGTAAGTTCCTGCGATGAGATCGGAACTCGGAGCGATAAGAACGAAAAGGTTTCTGTGGCCACAGCTACAACTACTGGCGCTTCAAAGAGCTTAGATTCTAAGGGCGCGCTACCGAAAGACTGGGTGGGTGTAAGCTCAAAAGCCTTTTGGTACTTCACCAGTGCGAGCAGCCGTTAGACCAAAAAAACTAAAAACGAAAACAAAAGCGACCATCCCCCTTCCCCTATTTCTACATTTCATTCTCTATTTGACCCGCGTCATAAAAAATGAGAAAAACAAGGGAGGCCTATTGATTCTAAGTCACTACGAGAAGGTCGGAAGGTAAGAGCAGATTGACAACAAAAAGGGGAAGGCCTATTGATTCGAAGTCACTACGAAACGGTCGGAAGGTAAGACCAGATTGACAACTTCACCTCTATTCTCCATATCCAAACGAGCCATATGCTCTCACAGTCTCCACCCTAAACTTTCTACCAAAATGTAAACATGAAAATAAAAAGAATTCATTGGGGTCACTTGTCTATGAAAATTAGATTTAGATACATAAAATTTACACAGGTAATAAATATTACGATCTTTGTTTAAAAGCACCATTTTCATGAGTAGGTATTGACTGATTCGGATTAAATGTAAAAAATTTTCATATTCAAAATTTATGAAGACTTTATTGAAGAGTGGGATTCATCCGATGGAAAATAATTTGGAAAGTACTTCTACTGCCTTTATTAACAACTCAAGGTTTTGAAATAACACATTTAAGGTTTTGAAATACAAGATTAGGTGAGAAAATTTAACATAATATTATAGCCAACTGGGTGTAAGCTTCCTTCAATGGGAATAATAAAAAGTATTTTCACTGCCTCCCAAAAACTTTAAACGTTTGACATTCAAACTCACCACTAGAATTGGAAAAGAAATTAGAAGGCTATAACAAGGTTTGATACCATGGCCTTTCCAAAAAAATATATATATATTTACAGGCGCCTTTGTGGAGGGAAGGGTGAAACGTTTCCCTAATTTTATAGGGTGAGAATTTCCGATGAGCCCGCATTTCACACTAATGCTTGTGAAGAACTAGTACAAACAAACATATCTCAGCCTTAAACGAGAGTAGGAAGAAGTAGGTAAAAGAGGCCCTCTAGAGTCTAGAGCCACAACATACAACCACAAAGAGACGATGACAATAAAACCTTCAACATACATACAAGCATAAAAAAGATGATGGCAAGAAAACCTTCAAATTCGCAAAAGAACTCTTTCAATGTAGTATTGACAAAATCCGAGAAACAGAAAACAATCAAGAAAGAATAGAAAGCCAAAGCTACATGGTGTTGGAACAAGAAAAGGGCCAGCACTGTCAGCTTCCAAGATTTCCTTCAACTCACTCAATGTCATCGCTTGTGTATCAAATCCACTTTCTTGAGTAATATCAACGCTGTCCTCAGTGTAACACCACGGCCGGTACCACAGTGACAGTTGTTGTCGTTCTTGTTGCTGTTACTGTTACTTGCAGGTGGCTTGTAATACATGCGAGCCGTCTGAGGGCAGTGAGATTGGAAGCGAGCAATTATCCTCACGCCTGCGTCCAACAGGTGCTTTCCCATCTCTGTGTTTTCCACGTAATCTTTGGGAAGGGGAAACCAAGAAAGAAGAAGAAACAGAGGGTCTTGGGAGAGAGGAAAGAATCAAGAGAGATTGAAGGCTCAAGATTATTTGGGGAAGTGTGTTGAAGAGAGAGATGGAAGAAGACTGTAGTGATTTGTCAATAGGAAGGAGAGGTTTGACGAGGGAAATAGAGTGGGGAGAGGGGAATTTATAGCCGTTACTAAATTAGGATCTGATTCATTATTGAAGTTTAGATATTTTTATGAGAATATATATATCTACATATAAACTTAAAAATATTTAAGTGCATATATCTCTTACCATTTTGGTTAAGGACACTACTTTTTTATAAAATATTAATGTGCAAAAAAATAAAACTATTATAACATCTTTTTGACCTTGTTAGATCTAAAAAAGAAAGTGTCTTTACCGAAATAGTGAGGTATATATATATATATATATTAAGATGGGCTACTCAAGTAATACTTGAAACTTGAAGACCCAAGTTCGGCCCCATGGAGTGGATCCAAGTCACAATGGTTATGGTGAATGGAGTAAAACATGGTTGAGCTTAATTGTGGAGGCCACGCAGATATAATATAAACCATTCAAAATGAATCACATACACTTAGTGGCATGTCCTCTGATTTCGCTTAAACAGGAGTAAATCACACAATCATGTCGAACATATGATTGAACATGTGACATAGGAATGAATATTAAAGACATTGATGTGGCATCGTTGGCATAGAGTTTATGTTTTTTTTCATCATGCGCTCAGTTAAATGGTGGGCCTTATTTCTATTTTATGGAAAACTTTGGATATGTTGTTGGAGCGGATGAAATTTATTTTCAATGGTTCAGATTATCATTATGTAGACCACATAATGAAGCTTTGGAGACCTGTCATGCTCAAATTGTTACCTTGCTTAAATTGTTTAAGTGGTTAGAAAGTCGAGCAATGAGTTAGAGGCCCTCACTTTGAAACCATTTGGGGCCTTGCCCAATAAACAATGTTAGTGGGTGGTATTGTGTACCTGGGGTTTTAGCAATGATCAACCGGGGTTGGTAGGTTCCTTGTCATATATGTCTAAAGGGTAATAGTTGCTGCAAAGGTTTCAAACTCCAATTCCTAGGTAAAGAAAAAACTTTAGTTACACTTGGAATACTTTAGGAGAATTTTTTGAATGAAAATGAGGGATTGTTCCTCTGCTAACTACGCATCTGACCAAGTTGCACAATAACTAGTTTCTACCTATGCCACTCTATTCATCTGTGTTTTCGGATCTCCTTTCCTCATGTTTGCGCTTTCTTTCCACATGTATGGGCTTCTATTTTACTAGTGTAGCCTTCCTCTTTTTATGTGTGTTGGCTCCTTGTAGGGCGGGATAAAAAAGAAGTGTTTTTTTTTTTTTTTTTGTGGATGCAATGCTCTTAATTGAGTTGTATTGGAACCTTAGTTACACACTTACTTCTATCATAATCCAAAATATATTTTTTTACAATTCTTTTCTTGGATAAAATTTAAAGCAAAAACGCGACCATAATAAGCCGGCATGATGATGCAAACCTCATAGCGGGCTTCGGAATCGTCTAACCATTAAGTTGACTGTCACAAATGTCGAATAATTCAATACCTAATGTTCAAACCATAGATGCTTCTACCTTTTTTATTGACTAGTCATCGACCGCGTCAGCCGTCAAACCAAGTCCATGGAGGAATTGGCCCTCGCTACCCAAAGTCCCAAACCATGTGGGTTTGGTTTATACTCTACTAATTTCCTGTTCGATGAGGTTTGCTCAGACCAGCAAGGACTGGGATGCTCCTCGCCCGGACCGGCGAGAGCCCAACTGAAGCATGACCAAAATTGGCTAGATATGGGCTGGATCTTAGCTGTCGGCTGGATTCAGCCTTCATTACTAGCTCAATACTTTAATAGGAGTAGCCTGGGGTATGAAAGGTTAAAGTCCTGGCCCATCCCCTCATCACAACACCATAACCCACTTCTACCATACACATATCACCCTTATCAACCCAAGACCCACTTTCATCAGAACCCAAAACCATCCAAACAGCCCACCTACAACCTATATCCAGCTCCACTATAATTAAGCCCAACACAATGTCCAAACCCCCCACGGACGAGATGGAGGATGCGATGGAGGGAAAGAGGAACCCAAATGGATGAAAAGGGGGTTTTCCATGAAAAAAAAATCCTTTTTTGGTGAAAATTGGTTACACAAATGTGCCCTTAATATGCTTGAAATTGTCTAAATTATGGAAAACTTGTGGGCTCTGGGAGTTGCAACCAAAACACCCATGCGAACCATAGAAAGCCAAACCACAAACAATTTTGAAGGAGAGAGCTCTATTTATTTTTAGAGTTTTTTTTCTAAACACCCCCCTAGGTTTGTAGAATTTGTAAATATGCTCATGTGGTTTTAGTATTTGTAAATAAGCCTCTGCTTTTACATTTTAATATCTTCTAAGTCCCTAGAATAAATATTCCTAACAAAAATGAGCAACCATCTTACGGTTTTTATTTAATTTTTTAAAAAATGACAACTTTACCCTTATACCTATTAAACAAAAAATGATTATATTATTATTTGTAAAAATATTATTATTTTATCCCAAGTCCCAATGCCCTCTCTCTCAATAACTCTCTCATGCATATAAAGTCTAATTATGTATTTTAAAATTGTCATCAATCAAATGGTGGGCCATGTATGGATATGATAAATTAAAATTCATTATAAGTGCGTGTTGATTATCATTACGACGGATTTAGACTCAATGAAATGAGTCATAGATTGAGAGGATTTGATTTATGTAGGGTACGCCCTCAAACTAAATGGAACAAATAATCTTACAAAGAGAAAAATACTATGCTTTTAAAATTATTCATATATGAATAAAAGAAATGGGCAAAAGTGTCATTTCGCTCTAGAAAATTATGGTGATTGAAAGTCTACTAATTTTAGGAATACAAAGATATTAAAATTAAAAGGCAAGGGCTTATTTATAAATGCTAAAACCACAAGAGCTTATTTGCAAATTCTATAAACCTTATGGGGTATTTACAAAAAATTCTTTTTCATTTCACTTTTACGCTAAGACAGAGCCCTACTTTAAAAAAAAAAAAAAAGATACAGTAGAGTCTCTTATTCATAATGCATTGTCAACATATTTCCAGAACGGGAGAATTTTGTTCGATTCAAGGAATACATGCATCATTTTTAATTTTTGAAACAATGAAGTTACCGATTCGAAATCCAACATCATTTCCTCCTTAAATTGTGATACATTTTAAGGTCAAGGATTGGATTTTCTGTTTTAATTTGGGTGGGATTTGTCTTATTGATTTTGCATTGTTTTTATTATATGAGGGCTCAACATTTTATTCTTTGTTTTTTATATAAAAGTTTGTTTATGCGCTATAAAAGTTATCAATCTAATTTGTGAGATCTTGAATTGTGCAAAGTCTAATGGTGAGACCAATTTTATTTGTTTATAATATATGTCTCCTTAGTGAAAAGAATTTTTTAGAGCATGAAATTTTTATGAGCTTTTAAAGTAAAAAACTAGCCCACTCTTATTCATCTCCTCAC
Organism: Sextonia rubra; assembly: GCA_037013555.1. NCBI lineage: Eukaryota > Viridiplantae > Streptophyta > Magnoliopsida > Laurales > Lauraceae > Sextonia > Sextonia rubra. Next base: position 15,767,478 of record JASUAD010000003.1, read on the forward strand.
ATCATCCCGGGTTATTTTTCCTATCTCACGATTACCTAACAACATATCACCAGAATCTTTAGCCGATTATTTTCTATTGTTGCTCGATTCTTTACAATATCCAAATTCTACAGTTCTTTTCAAATATTTTTACTTGGGATACTTCAAAAACCTTCCCACGAGAATCTCTTATAGAGTCATATTGTTGATTTTTTATTAATTTTTCTTGGTTACGTATAAAAAGGATGGGTCTAATCATAGCGTGATTTGTCTGGATATAAAAATTGTTAGCCAAGTGGGTCCAGATCAAATTGGGCTTAATGTCTTTGGTAGTTTGCCTAATTATATTAGGACTTTTTTGTTTGTTAACAGTAGTCTCCGAATAGTATTAGGACTTTCCGTTTGTCTAAGAATATACTTTTTGGGGCTAAGGAAGTGATATTTATATATACTGATGTAATTTGTAACCTTAGACATGGGCTAAGATTCATAGGCTATGAATTCATAGATTTGAGGAAAACCTAGTGGAAATTGATTTTCCGTGAACGTAGGATTCTTTACCGAACAACATAAATCTCTTATCTTCTTGTGTGATTGATTATGGATCTTAGCTATAAAAATCCAATCCTCTCAGCCTATGACCCATTTCATTAAGTCTAAATCCATCGTAATGATAATCAATGCATTTACTTCTAATAAATTCTAATTTATCCTATCCATACATGGCCCACCATTTGATTGATGAAAGTTTTAAAATACATGATTAGACATTATATGCGTGAGAGTGTTATTGAGAGAGAGGGCACCGGGACTTGGGATAGAATAATAATATTTTTACAAATAATAATATATTCATTTTTTATTTAATGGATGAAAGGTTAAAGCTATAATTTTTGTAAAAATTAAATACAAACCTCATGATGGTTGCCCATTTTTATTAGGAAAATTTATTCTAGGGACTTGGCAGATATTAAAATGGAAAAGCATGAGCTTATTTACAAATATAAAAACCACAAGAACATATTTACAAATCCCATAAAACTTACGGGGTATTTACAAAAACTCAAGAAAAAATTGGAGAGTTTTAAGAAGGCTAGTACCACAACATGCAAATAAATAGGGCCAACGTGGTGTGTCTTCACACAAGTTCATTGAAGCAAGTAAAGATTTAAGGCACTGTCAATCCTAAAGTTTGTACCGCATAAAGAAAAGCTTCGAATAAAAGAGACATTTTAAAAAAGTGGAAATTTTTAGGGAGAGAGGCTAGTATTCACACTTAAATAAATAGGACCCACCAGACGTGCCTTACATTATAAGCTTTAAACTAAGCCAGCCTCATCCATACATTAATCGCAGACAAACCCCAAGAAATTTAAAACTATATGGTTTGATTGTTCTCATCATGAAACTGTCGTTAGATTCTAAGAAATAGAACACAAAGCTTCTCAAAATCTATCTTCTTATTGTTTACAAAAACAAATTTTCTTTCATGAAAACAGAACCTCATCAAGTGGATGAAGCTGAGGCACAGGACTAGCTGATAGGGCTGGAGGTGGACTGGGGAGAACTACGGAGTGGTCTGAGCTGAGCAGGATGGCTGCAGGAAACCTTGGTCCAAATGTTGGAGTCTTGGAGATGCCCTTGAGAGGCAGGTAATTGTTGGGTCCTTGAGTATATCAAAGAGATGCTTCTATTTATAAAGAGAACCTAAATTAATATATATATATATATAATGACTCTAATTTTAATGCGTTTTTCATGAGGAATGAATGCCTTTTAGTGCCTAGCTTTAAGGAAAATAAATAAACAAAAGACCTAAAATTATATACTATAGTGTTTTATAATGTATAAATTAGACAAAAAATAAATTTCAGTAAAAAAAATTAATAACAAGTAAGATATAGTATTGAATGAAGAAGAAAGTCCTAATTTATATAAAAATAAAGTTATTAAAAAAACCAGACTTAAAGATCCTAAGAGGCAATAAAAGTTTTTATCTTATAAAAATATATGGTACTAAAACAAGAAACCTATAAAAATCATAAGACCCTTTTTTTTTTTTGTAAAAATACTAATTGAAACAAACTCTGTAGAACAGAATATAAAAGTGGAAGTACACTATCAGCTTTTCCCAATTTGAACTTTGGTAGAAAATGCCAAAATAATGACAAAATATTGAAATATAGAAAGGGAAAGATGATTTAAAAATGCAAAAAATTATGAAAATGTAACATTTCTAGTAAAAGAGGCCTATGCTAAAAAAAATTGAGGAAAATCATATATATTTGATTCTTTGGTATAAAAAATAAAAGATAAAAGGCATTAAAAGTGAGCCCCTATTGACTAAATAAAAAAAATAAATGTCATTACAATCTTTAATATTTATTAAAACAAATCATACTAAATGCTATAGTAAATTTTACAAATCTATAACAAATGATACCATTTTAAAAGTATCTCAAAAAATATATCAATAATATTCGTCAGGCAAAACAAAAGTATTACTTGTGACAGTTAATCGAGTCATTAATCAAAACACATGAACGCACTCCACATCATACATTCGGAGTTACATACAACCCACTTTTTGAAGATCCAACCACTTCATTTGGGACATGGCCCGATCAATTAAAATCCATACATTCAGGTCATTCTCCAATATTATGAATGGAGATAACAGAGAAGAGATAAGATTAAATAATCTGAACATGTTGATTCAAGATTATAAATGAGTTTCAATTTCTCTTTGTCTTGCTTCGATACTTATTCTGCGATCTTAAACTTTTTGGAAAATTGTAGTTTCTTCTTTGTCTGCTTTTGTTGCTTTGGTAATAAAACTTGTTCTACATCCACCACTTCAATTTCTTGTTTGTCTTCTTTTTCTTCTACAGCTGTGTGTCTTTTTGCTTAATTGCCTTTCCCATAAGTGTATTCTGGATCTTCTTTTCTTGTCCTCTTTTTGTCCTTAATGTTTTTTTCATTAACTTGACTGGCTTCTGTTTTTCTAAGTTCTCTTCTTCTTATTTCTCAATCTTTTTTTCTTCTTGTGCTATCTTTTTCTTTTGAGCTTCTTTTTGTGTGATTTTGTACACAACTAGGTTTTGCAATTGATCTATTAAATCACTGTTTCATTTTCCTATTGTGTAATCTGTTCTTTTAGTGCCTTGTTCTCATTTTAAAGAACATGAAGTTGATCTGCCAACTGCTTTTCATTGTTAGTGTTGTTCTTGAGTTGTTCATGAAGCTTTAGATTTTCCTTCTTTAATTCCTCGGTTTCTTAAAATGCTTCTTTAAGTTTATTGTTTGTTGTTTGTGCAACTTTTTCTGAATCAAAAATTCCTTTGTACATTGTATGAATGTCCTTTTGTGTTAGTTGCACTGTTGCTTCAACACTTGAATACAAATTTTTTTCAACAATTGCCTTCATTTTTTCTGGTTCTGGTGTCATTTAAATCTTTGTGGAGCTCATGTTTTTATCATAGATCTCCATGTCTCCTAGCCTTTCCAGAGCTAAATATTGATCAGATTTTTCTGTTCCTATTTCCTGCTCATCATCACAATATTTTTTTGCTTCTACCAAGTTTTGTTGCTTAATGGTTTCTTCATTCTTTTCTCCTTCTTCTTGTTCTTTTGTTGATGCTTGTTTTCTTTTTTCTATACTTGGAGTTGATTTCTTTTATCTTTCTTATTTCTTGTTCCCTTTCTTGTAGAACATTTTTTCTTCTTTTGTGATATGAAGACTTTCGAAGACGTGTTTCTTTCGAATGCGTTCAATTTTGTTTTCTTTAGCTTGTTAGAAAGCTTTGGAAGGTTCCATTTGAGGAATCTAGGGAACGTTGCCATTTTATCTTCTTCAATAAGGTTTGTGTGCTCACATAACCAAAACTATTGAATGATAAGAAAGTTTAGTTATGCAACAATATGCATAAAATCAGGTAATAGAGAGTAGCAGGCTTGTTAAACAAAGGGAATTATCGGTAAAGTTTGTTTGAAGCAGGAACATGATAAATAAGGACATCAATCACATTTGTGAGAAACAAGAACATGTTTTAAGTACAGTAGATAAATTGAATAAAATGATCATCTATGCATGATAAATAAGAACATCCATCATATGTTTTAAAAACAGGAACATGTTTGAAACGGGAACATATCATAAACAAAAAAATTCAATTACATGTTAAAACAGAAACACGTCTGTATAGTTAAAAATTTAGTTGAATTGTGGAATATACCAGAAGTGTTACCACACAGTCAGTCACTTTGAATGGTGTCTTGTAGTTGTTGTTCAAAGACATAATCAAGGTGTGATGTGCCATTGTTACCCATAAATAGGATTTTGTTTTGTCTAAATCCTCTATATACTTAATGTACATCCACCCAAGTGGAGAAGAGGACTATGGCATAGATGAAAAAGGTAATAAGTCTAGCAACATCTTAATATTCCTCTTCTGTGGTGCCTTTAATTGCTTTATTTAACACATTCTTGATGTTCAAAGCATTTAATTGGCTAACATTTTTGAAGCATCTTTGAACAAATGTACTTCCCTTTTCAGGTTTGGCAAGAGATTTATTTTTTATCTCCTTTCTTCCTTGTGGAATCTCAAATATTGTTATATCCTTCGTAGTGAATAGGACAACTATATTGCCAAGTTTGAAACCTTTTTGAACCAGGTTATGCTGATGTATGATTTTAACCAAATCCTTGTCATTCTTTCTCAAAGGACTGGAGTTGGTTTTTCTCTTTATAACAAATGGCTCTATCATTGATAAAAATGGAATTTGCTTCAACTTTTTAGTGAAATTGATTACTGTGAGCAACTTAATAAATCCTAGAATATTTGATCGAGATTGTGGTGTTGTAATTCTTTGTTTTTTTGGCTCCTCCAATTCTTCTGCTAACTGTGTGGGCTGTGTTTGTTATTCTTCAATAAGAAATGTTTCCTCTTCAATGTTTTGAGCCCAAACTTGTGTTTTGCTCCTGCAATGACAACTCTACTTTCTTCCCACATTTTATTATCCGTGTCAAAAGCACAAAGACACTTCAATTTAGAAGAAACAATAACAACAAGGAATAAGTTTGATGTTATGTGAATATGAAACATGAATATAAAAATGAATCAAAATTCTGTTCAATTAATAAGAAATTAGTATAGCGAAATAGTAACATGGAGAATCTATACAAGAACATTTAAAAGTTTGAATGAAATTGTATAAATTTGAACAGGATCAATAAAAATAGACCGATATTCTGTTTAATTAATAGAAATAAAATCTTACATGTAAATAGGAACAAGAAGCATGTTAAAGGGACACTTTAAAATGAGAATAAGCTTGTGTGAAAACGAAACAAGAACATGGAGAACATCAAACAGGAACGTAGAGCATATATGCAGGCACAATTTAAAATAAGAATGAGCCTGTGTAAATGTGAAACAGAAACATGAAGAACATCGAACAGAAACATGCAAACAGAAACATAAAAAGCATCAAACAGGAACATGGAGCATATATACAAGGACAATTTAAAATGAGAATGAACCTATGTGAATATGAAATAGGAATATGGAGAACATCAAATAGGAACTGGGGCGCATCAAACAGAAACATGGAGCATATATACAATGATACTTTAAAATTAAAATGAAATTGTATAAATGTGAAATAGGAACATGGAGAACATCAAATGGGAACATAGAGCATATATACTGGGACACTTTAAAATGAGAATAAGCTTATGTGAATTTAAAACAAGAACATGGAAAACATAAAATAGGAGCATGTAAACAGGAGCATCAAACATAAACATGGAACATATATACAGGGACAATTTAAAATGAGAATGCGCTTGTGTGAATGTGAAACAAGAACATAGAGAACATCAAACAGAAACGTGGATCATATAGACGGGGACAATTTAAAATGAAAATAAGCTTGTATGAATGTGAAACAAGATCATAGAGAACATCAAATAGGAATATTGAACATATATACAGGGACATTTTAAAATTAAAACAAAATTGTGTGAATGTGAAACAGAAACATAAAGAACATCAAATAAGAACATGGAGCATATATATAGGGACATATTAAATGAGAATGAGCTTCTGTGAATATGAAATAGGAATATGGAGTACATCAAATAGGAATCTGGGGAATATCAAATAAGAACATAGAGCATATCTACAGAGACACTTTTAAATGTGAATGAGCTTATGTGAAGGTGAAATAGAAACATGGTGTACATCAAAAAGGAACATACAGACATAAACATAGAGAACATCAAGCAGGAACATGCAATTCATAATAGTTTTATTGTTTTAGAAAGTTAAATACAAGCACAGGATTCAACATTTGTTCAAATTCAAAACTCCAATTCTAATTTCTAACCTTTTCTAGATGCAATTTTTTTCAAATTTGTTCTTAAAACCCTACTTTCTCGCAAGAAGAAGAGATGGAAGAGAGTTCACTTCAAAAGACAAAGAGGTGGAATAGAAATTATTTGTTCCTAGTTTCCTACTTTGCAAGAAGAAAACATGAAAGAGAAATTGCTTAGTGCCTAATTTTTCACTGCGAAAAAAGATGAGATGAAAGAAAATTTTCTCCAAGTATCGCTTCATTCGTAAGAAAACTTAATAGAAGTGAGTCAAAAGAGTTCATGTGTTTTTTATTATATGAAAGGCATAATTATCTTTTCAAGTCAAACTAGACTAGGATAGTCAAAATGTTGGTGCTTGGATTTATATCAATATAGGCTTCAAAAATTGGAGTTCTACATAAAGACTCCAAATGAAATTAAGTGTTCAATCTAAGTTTTCACTTTTACATCAAAATTATTTTAAGTGTATATTATTTCTAATGAAGTGAAAATTTGAAGAGTGTATATTAAAATAGAAGAGGTTCCGCGGGACAGGTTCGATCATTTAAAAGACAGGGCCCAATATGTTCAAGCTTTGTCCACGTGAAAGTTCCCATCAGTCATATAACCATTTCTTATCATTTAAATATTGCAAGATTCTTATTTTAATACTAACTGATTGACCTTTCCAGGAAGAAAAACCTAATTCTTATCTTAATACTCACTGATTGACCTTTCCAGGAAAAAAAACCTGATTAAAAAATGACCCACCATTGGAGTTGTCGTATCATCGTCGAATTCAACCTAACCCTATCAAATCTCATGGGTCATGTTTCTGCAACCAAATCTTGTCACTTACAGATCGTACTCGTTCAGCTATAGTATCTTTTCGGCTGGACTCGACATGAGCCTCATCTCCTTGTCCTGTAAACAAATGAACCTTAACACCGATACTCAGTTTTAGTGATTTTCAAACCCGACGTAAAATAAATGGGTAATTTTCTTATGCAAAACCATTGAAGTAAAATATCACAGCTCAAATTTGTTAGGTTTGGTGGCCCTTCTTATTGAAAGGGCATTAGGTCTGAGAGCTTCTACCTAGAGCGAGAAGGTAGGGGAATATTTTTATGACTATGATTTGGAGCGGTGCATTAGTCTAACATTGGCAACATGCAACTGCTTAAGTTCTGATTTAGTGTTAACCCCATGTGAAGCCTATTAAAATCATGCAGCAAGATTGAATTGGTTATTACAAAGTACATAGAAATAATGATCTCCAAATTCATTGTCTAGTGATCTTCACCAAAGCCAAAGGATTACTTAAAATCAAAAATGTAAAGGATATGAGTTAAGCGTCGAACAATATCTAACCATGGAGATGGGATATTAACTTTACCAAGATTTGAATTACTATGGAGATGGTTTGAGATCCATTCTCATGTTCCCTTGCTTCAACTCCCATTAAAAGGGTAGTTATTTAAGAACGGTTTTTTCACCCCTATAATAAGATGTGTTAGTTCTTCTCTAATTAGCTTGGTTTGAATCATTGGTATGCCACATCTTTCTGTGTATGTGGGCTCTTTTTTTTATTTTGTGAATTTCCTTTCCACATATAGTAGCTCTTTACTTATGTAAATGGGCTTTTTTTCTATTTGTATAGTGCATTATTGGATTCTAGCCCCTTTTGGCTGGGTTATTAAAAAAAATAGAAACTGATATTTGATAGGCAGTTTTAGATATACAATGCTTTGGAATTCAATTATGTCAAACAATCGGGCCCGACAATAAGTTGGTCCTATCAGCTACGTTTGATTTGGTTGAGTCTACTTTCTAGAGTCTTAATTGTCTGATTCGGTTGAGTCTATTAACTACAGTTTTAATTGTTTGATTCTTTTTTACTACATGACATAAAAGTGAGGTCCAAGGACAGCCCATTGGCTGGAGTCCCATTCTCACTCAACTGCCCATATTTAGTGATTGATGCCTCGGTCTTTTCGAATGTCCAAATGGTCCCCTCCCCAGCATGTGATGGGGTTCACTGCATAGTCTTTCAAGCCCGACTTACCTTTCTAGGAAGAAAAAAAGCTGGCTTGTACCAGAAAAGAAAAAAAATTTTTAATTAGGCATATATTGACACTTAGGCTCATGGATCATTTCAAATCTAATCAAATGATTATGGTAAATCTTTCCGGAATTGGCTATGTCTTAGACTCTATGAAGTCAGTGTTGTTTATCGTATCTTTTTTTTTTTACCAGCTTTCTTTTCTTGTCTGGACGAAAAGTAGATATGGGAAGATTCCAAAAAAATCCCTCCAGTGAGAAGACGACCTCCGCTGAGGTAAGATCGCTCTCGCTTGAGAAAAGGTGGCATTGGGTAAGAAGCCATTCTTTCAATGTTAATTATCTTCGAAAATGGTCAGAAACCACACATTAGAGGCTTGATAATTCATCCAGGAGTGGTCCTATTTTGTGGGGCCAATGGAGCCACCAAGACATGTATCACGTGGCCCCTGCTCCACAGTAGTTCTCAGCAGAGGGGTGATATATAAGGCCACAATTGGGCAGTGAAGTCTCAACCAATTTTGGTAATATATTCTATGAGGCCCCAGGCCTGTAAATCATGGGTCTGGTTGATATATTGGGTTCGAGTTAAGTTGAGTGGATTAGAAGGATATGAGAGAGGCTGTTTTAGGAGTTTCGGTCATTGCATGCATAGCATCTTGTTATAGGGCCTTGGACCCAAGTTATTGGACCGTTGTGAGCTAAAAGCCCCTTCTTCTAATTGCCTAAAACTCTTAAAAAGAGCAAAAAGCCCTTTTCTATAAATTTGGAAACCCCATGCAAGCCTTAAACCTTATTACCTCCTGATTTTTCTCATTTCCCTCTTCATTCTCATTGTCTCTTTTTTAATAACGAAACCTATCAACTCTCAAAAGAATCTAAGGCTTGATCCAAGAGTAAAGGAATAATACCATTACCTTCATCTTCTTCCTTTCCCTTTGTCTGGTGTGATAGTGTCTCCAACTCCAGTAAGCATCAACCCCTAAACCATCATATAGATCCTTTCATTTCAATAGGGCATACATTAATAGATTAAGGTTGGTTATGTCTCATGTGGGATTGTAGGAGAGTTTCAATCAAGAGTTTGGATTCAGAGTGGGGATTCGCATTCAAATCAACCCTTGCATCTTTGGATTCGGTTTTTGAGTATTGGCATAGTAAGGCAAGTGGATAAGTACAATTAATGTTTAAATATTTAGTTTTGTTGTATGATATTGGCTTAAATGTGATTTAGATGGTTGTTTTGTTAGATGATCCATAGATCTAAAGTCTAGTTCGAAAACTGATGAGCATCGGAAGAAAACTCCAAAAAGGGGGCGAAACTGTGCGCACCTACAGTTAAGCCATAGGTCAAATACAGCTAGACTATGACTTAATGTTTAAATATTGGCATAGTAAGGCAAGTGGATAAGTACAATTAATGTTTAAATATTTAGTTTTGTTGTATGATATTGGCTTAAATGTGATTTAGATGGTTGTTTTGTTAGATGATCCATAGATCTAAAGTCTAGTTCGAAAACTGATGAGCATCGGAAGAAAACTCCAAAAAGGGGGCGAAACTGTACGCACCTACAGTTAAGCCATAGGTCAAATACAGCTAGACTATGACTTAATGTTTAAATATTGGCATAGTAAGGCAAGTGGATAAGTACAATTAATGTTTAAATATTTAGTTTTGTTGTATGATATTGGCTTAAATGTGATTTAGATGGTTGTTTTGTTAGATGATCCATAGATCTAAAGTCTAGTTCGAAAACTGATGAGCATCGGAAGAAAACTCCAAAAAGGGGGCGAAACTGTGCGCACCTACAGTTAAGCCATAGGTCAAATACAGCTAGACTATGACTTACTTTCTATTGAGCAAATATTTGTGAGAGTGTACTATGGCTAGCCATAAGACCAACCAACTAAGCTATAAATTTAACTATGGCTAAGCCGTAAGACGGTCACAGCTAAGTCATGAGTGCCCAAGAACCTTAACTAAATTGGTAGTATACTAGGTTAGCGTTGATAACCATAATTGAAAGATTTAATTCTACACTATAGGTAAGTGGCTTCTAAGGGGTAGAATCACATGACCTCATATCATGCCTAATAGTTAATTAATAAATAAATCAGTATATAAATTAGGTCTGAAAATAAGATGGATTCCATTCTCAAGGAAAGTTAACTAAATGTATACATAGGAACTAGACTGGACTCGGAATGGGAATGCTAATCCTAGGATGCAATTCATGATAGACACCGACAATAGAATAATAACATCATGAGCCCTCATTGCTATTGTGAAGGAAGGTTTGATCCCATATGTATACTTAACTAATTATGACCATTAGGTGGTATAGTGCTACCTTTAGAAATATTAAAAACTACCACATGAGCATAACATATTTCTAAATGTGCAACATTATCACATTAAATGTTAAAGATATGGGTGTTGTGAGTTTGGGGATTTCATGGCATGACTTTATTAAACATCCGTACACATTTATGTATTCGTATATATATATATTACCGACTACAGTTGGAAATAGACGTATGCCATCGGGTCAGTGTATTCTGTGGAATACGGTATACAGTTGTGCTATCTATTATATCTGGCGGGGATACCATGTTTATATACATTGTATCTGGTGGGAATACCTGTATTTGTGCATTCATTTCATTTGTTTAGCATCCAGTTTTATGGTTTATGGAAAAATGTGAAAATCATTAGTTGTCTAATATCATTACTTGTAGTTTACCTCTTTTACACTACGTCTATTTGACTCCACTACTTTTAGTGTCTAAGTCCTAATGCCGATGCCAAACCGAAGAGTTCAGAGACAAAGGAGATCTCGCCAGATGGCAGAGTTGCCGAGTTGTGCGTCAATGACATCGTTTGAGATCTCTTAGTGTGGATGCATAGATCAGAATATTAGACTCCTGTAATAAGACCATGTTTGGAGGCCATTAGTGTAGATATTAAATTCAATTGTTTTGGAATTAAAATTCTAAATGTTATGCTTGTGAATACTAGACCATTGATTAAAATTATTAATGTGCTTGGTTTTTATGATTTGGATATGATGTCCAATTGATGCAGTATATAGATTTTAATTTTTGCATGTAATTATGATTGCTTGATCAATAAAAATAACCTCACATAAGAGTCCGGTTCATCCAAACTTAGGGCTTGTGTTGTATATATTCAAAAAAAATTTTACAGTGGTCTTAATTCTCACACCCTTAACATAAATTTAAATCGGGCCAAAGGCATGACACATCCTACTTTCCAATTCCCCTGGTCTGGTCCCCATGTCAAATCCAACTTTCCAGTTCCTTGGTCGGATTAAATTTGGAAGAATTGAATCCTCGGTCGCTAGCATCTGATCCTCCTCCGGAAACGAGTCTATGAATCATGACAATAGACACCCACCAACTACTTCCAGGTCCTCTGACGCCAGACTTCATTATACCTGAGCCTCATCCCTATAAATCCATCACTGGGTTCCATCAGTGAATTTCAAGCCACTGAAATAACTGTTCCCCATGTATCAGCACCGTACCAAATTTCTCTGCAACCACAGTTGAGGCCCCATAAAATTGATTGACAGTGCAAAAAGAGGTGTCCAGTCCCTTTTTTACCCCATTTGATATTAATTTTGTGGTTTACATGTAAAAAATTTGATAATGGGTCCACACTGATTTTGATTAGGTTACATTAGAGGAGACCCATTGATTGCGTTGTATGGTAGGCTGTGCCCTCGTAATCAGGCAGATTCACTCAACTGAGGTGGTAGAACGAAGAAGCCCAGCCATAATTGAAATTGAGACACTGTTTAGTATTTACAGGAATCACCTCTACTACTTTCATGATATCAATTAAACATATGGTAGTCAATTGCCAACACACACACAAACCAAAAAAAAAAAAACACCGACCTTTTGAGCACTTTGGAAGGATTTTTCATTCAAAAACGCTAAATCAAGAATAAGAACAAACCTTTTGAGCACTTCGGAAGGATTTTCATTCAAAAATGCTAAATCAAGAATTAGAAAAAAAACTCTAGTGGACTGCTGCCATCCAGGTCCCTACAACCCAAGTTGAAGATCAGCTCTATTGGACTGGTAATTCTGGTGGAAAATTCTGTCTTTCTGAAGTGTGTCTGTAGGTGCGATCTCAGGCGTCTATTTCTCCCTGATCCAAGCTAGTTTGGAGCAGTATGGTTCACCCTCCTCTTTCTTGTCTCATCTGGCATCTTATCCATAGGAAGACCTCAAGTCAAAGTTGGGCTCAATCAATTGGATTCAACTTGGCTTTAAGATGCCCTCTTTGCAATTCTGATGTAGAGATAGACATCCATTTCTTCTTCAAATGCTCCTTTACCGCTGAAGTACGAGGAAATCGCATTAAGAGGGAGAGAATTGAGTTGAGCAGTTCTGGTTTCCATTTGAGAGTTCTAATATTTACTAAGAGGACAAAAATTTGTTGAGGGGCTAACTAGAAACAAAATGATAAAAAACAAAATTGAGGAGGGGCCAAAAAGGTTGACCACATGTGGCTCGGCCACTGAGTCCAGGGAGATCACTAAATTTTGGGGTTGTAGTGTGTCGCCGAAAGCCTCTTCTAGTAAGTCAAACACCCGATTTATTATAAATTATTTGAAGGAAGGTAGATACTACAAGCTTGCCCAATTTTGTTATTCTGTAAGGCAGGATATATGCTGGGAGAGGGCGTAATCTATCCTTCTTGCGTTGGCTTACAAACAAAAAAAAAAAAAAGAAAGTCTATTAATCTTAAAGAATTCCTTTTTTTTTATGACCTAAAATATCTTTGTTAGTCCAGCCTTCAGATCTTTCGCCTCCCGCCCCGGGTTACTCAATTATAAATTGCAAGCACTATGTCCTAGGGAATACATACATGGCCGGACACATAGTACCCACATAACACATAGGATAGAAGTCAAACTTGAGACCTTTGAGAGCGAACCCGAAGCTCAAACCAACTAAGCCACCGCCCCCATCTATAATAAGGTTGAGAGAATTTCATGCTTCCAACCTAAGAACTCTTAATATCCTTCAACCCGGATTCCTAATCAGCTAAGAGACAAACAGGTTTGAGCTTAGTAACCTTAAATCAAGAGAGGAAAACAAGAAAAGAACATACATCAGTGCAAACCCCATTATCTCAAATACAGAAACCTTGTACCCAAATATCACCTTCACCGAACATTTTCAACCCTAGAAATTTGTCAACTCGAACCTTGTTTTCTTTTCTTTTTTTTTTTTTCTTTCTTTTTTTTCCTTTTTAGCCTAGTCAAAGGAGTTAGAACCTAAGAAAGAACTTGCACACACAGGAAGACAACCTACCCACTTATGTGGGAAGAGGTAGCTGTGGTGTTTGAATCCTAGGCAACCAGGTGGGAAACGTGGTTTCTAATAACCAACAAACATCATCTCCACCTAGTAATTCATTCATCCCGTCATACAAGGTTTTCGATGTAGTCTTTCCTGAGTTGGGTTTTCTTCCAATACTCATATGAAAATTTTGGGTCCCCTTCTAAAATCCACTTGAAAATTCTAGATCTACCTCTAAAGCCCTACTATTTGTTTGGGTTTGCCCCCTTCAATGAAAATTCTGGGTCCTGACACTACCCTACTACTTGTTTGGGTTTGCTCCCTTCAATGAAAATTCTGGGTCCTGACACCACCCACCAGCGACCTATCTCACTAGCCTCTGCCTTTCTTAGGCATACATCATCCATTCAAATAACTTTTGTTCGTCATTAATGTAACGTACATTAAAATAAAGAAAAGAGCAATACAGACAAAAGAAAAATGGCAAGAAAAGGTACAAAAGCCTCATTCCCATTCAACTATCCAAGGGCCTGTTGGGCATTATTCCTATGTTGCTCTCAATTTTGTGGTCAACTTTAGTTGTGCTGAGATTGAGTTATGCCAAGACTAAATTCTGTAAAACTTGTTTAGCAACATCATATTAAAATGCTCTATTGATAATATACCATATAGAATTTATTTGGTAATTGTGTAAAAAGTTTTCTCCAGCAAACAAAGTAAAATATTCATATGATAAAAAATGTGGGACCCACCATTTAATGTCTATGGCATTTTATTATTGGCGTACATAGGACCCACACGTAGAAATTACAATATACTATGCACTTTTAAAAATTAGAACATAGAGCCCATACTCATAAGATTTATAAGGCTAGTCTATCTTTATAAGAATTATAACGTGGGTCCACTTTTTTTTTAATATAAATATGGGACTAATCTTTATAAATTGCAGCATGGACACACCTTCAAAAATTAGAATGTGGGTCTACATTTATGAGAATTATGATGTAAGCCCACCTTTTGTGATCGTAACTACATGACTCACACTTATAATTTACAAAGTAGAGCTACATTTTTTTGTGATTTTATACATAGGATCAACATTTAGAAATTATCATGTGGTGCTCACCTTTAGAAATTATAATAGATTATAATGCAGGGTTATCTTGTTTGTTGATTGTGAATATGAGACCTACTTTAAAAATTACGTGGTACCCACTTTTAGAAATTAGAACATGCTAAGCATTCATTGGATTCACAATGTGGGCCCATATTCACAGAAATTACAATGTTTAACATTTTTTTATTTTTTTAATAATTAAACTTTTTTGAAAATTTTTTGAAACATCAGGTATTTTTTTGAAATATATTTTTTTAAAAGATTAAATATTTTTTTGGAAACATCAAATTTTTTTTGAAATATAAAATATTTTTTGGAAAGATTAAATATTTTTGAAAGATTAAATATTTTTTGAATGATTAAATATTTTTTGAAATATTAAATATTTTTTTTGAAAGATTAAATATTTTTTAAAAGTTTAAGTATTTTTTGAAAGATTAAATATTTTTTTAAAAGATAATATTTTTTTCCATATTATCCACATTTAGAAATTAGAACTTGGAATCTACGCTCAAATGATTTATAATGTGGTCTCACCACTATTAGAAATTAGGAATTATAATGTCGCCCACCTTTTGTGATTTTTTTGCATATGACCCACTTTAAGAATTAGGTAGTGGAATTACTTTAAGATAAAAAAATTGTGCCAGCAAGTTGTTCTTAAAAAAAATAATAAAGTTTTTTTGTTCTGAGTTTCTTATACCAGCGGATTAAGATTTTGAAATTTCTTCTCACAAGAACAAAATTCAGAATAGTCATTTGTACATACGAAACATGTTTTCTGCGGGCTTATCTCATGAAAATATGGGGACATTCGAATTACACGATGCCAAATGCACCCTTAGCTACCTCAACCCCCGTACCGTAATCTTTCCCTTCTCCCCTCCACCCATCTTGATGCTAGTCTCAGATAACAAATCACAAGCTCATAATATTAGGATTTAGGGATAATTTGTTCCATATATGAAGATCATTTACTTTACAGCCATTTTTTAGGAAAAATCACATTCACACCCATTGTATTTTGCCATAAATACAAGGACACCCCCACCCTTTCTGAAATTACACCAATACCCTTTGTTAGTTTATTGTCGGGCATAAAAGTAACGGAATATGACCTTTTACCTATTTGCCCTTAACGGAATTACATCCAAACCCCTTTCTTTTTTTTATTTCTCCCTTCTCCCTCGCTGTCTTCCCATGTTCTCTTCCCGTTCATCGTCCAGTCACCTCTCAGCCACCAACAGGCTACCTCCTTCTCTGCCGGCCCCCACCACCCATCATCGCTTTTCTTCTCGTCCATTTTCCTTTCTCATTCTTCCTTAGGGTTTGTTTGGCAACGATCCCATATGGATCAAAGGATTCTATGATTGCAAAGAATTTCTCTTGAAGCTAAAATCAACTCGTCCTTCCTTTAAAAAAAAAAATCAAATTTCGCAAGAGAGGATTTCCAGGGAAGAAACCTTTAAGAAATCAATGATTTCAAACGTTTTAGCCAAATATCATGATCCACATGACCCTACATTATGAAATTTGGTCCCATGACCGTTCCTTAACCATTGTGGGGATAATAAATAATCTTAATGGTGCTGAACTATATCATATGAGATCCACAAACTCCCTATTGGCACGAAACCTAGTACCCTGTCTCGGGCACTATAGCAGCGCGGAACAGAATCCTTAGGCTCGCACACATGTGAAACGCGAACGCAGAATGTCCATGTTCCGTGCCATTCCTAAATGTGGGTATTCTATGATTGCATGGAAAACCATCTGGTTTTCCCCATAATCCTGATTTGCCAAACATGCCCTCAATGTTTCCTCTATTTCCTCTCTTCCTCTCCACTGTACTTCTTGGGAAAAGAGGAAAAAGGAGTAGAATTGTAGAGAGTGAAAATTTTTTTTTTTGCAATTTTAGTAAGAAGAGATATTCACGTTCCTGTTGAAAAAAGAATTGGATTTGTGAAAATTCTTTTCCAGAAATATTAGAATTTGAAGAAGATTAAATTAATTGTAATGAATCAGGTGTTTCTAATTTCTGCCTTTTCTCAGTATCTTTTACCGATCTCTTACTTTAAGAAGGTTTCATGATTTTATCTTGAGTGAAAAGCTGTGATCTATATCGGTACTTTAAAAAAAATTAATATTTCTTTCGTTGTAGAGAGATTAAAATTAAGTTCTTCTTCTCAGCTACAACCCTCCTGATGAAAAAAGGGTCTGATGAAATTGTCCTCAAAGCTATGGGGGAGAGACATAAACAACACTGTGCCGCCAATGCCCCAGAGAAAGTCTCTTCTCCTATCCGAAAGCCACACATTCAGCCAAAAACGGCACTACCCCATATCAAATTTCTTCCCCCAATCCAAAAATCAAATCTTCACCCAAAACTACCACTACCCCAGATCAAATCTCCTCTCGAAATTTCACTACCCACTAGCTAAAATCCCCAACTACTCGCCCAAAACACAAAAACCCCACCCATAATGCACCACCAACTCAACTCCAACCGACACGTCAACGGTCCCGGCGGCTTCCATAATCACAAAATGCTTCCCCAGATCCTCCAAAGCATATTCCAACGGCTTGATCCCGGCCTCCCTCACCAGCGCGAGGAGCTGCCGCATGCACAACTCTTTACTCTTTGAGCTCATCCTTGGATATCTCCACAGGTGTCTGTAGATCGGGGCGCAAGTTGAAGAACTCAAGAACCCTCTCTTGAATCACTGTGTGGTATCCCAAGATCATGCCCAGGCAACGGCGAAATGCGCCTTACCGTCATCGTCGCCGCCGAAATGTTCCCAGAGAACATCCCGCCTGAGCACGTATTGGCTGCCGGAGCTTCGCCGAATGGAGGTGAAGGCGCCGGTGACTACGGCCAGTTGCAAGCTAGATCTACGGGATGAGCAGCAGGTGAGCTTGGAGCTGGTTCTGGCGCCGATAATGCAGCACTTTCGGGAGAGCAAGACTTGCATTGAATGCTCTCCACTGAAACTGATTCAGGTTCTTATGAATGACAAAGTGCTTATTGAGAATTACTGTTTGTTTAGGTGAATGACAAATTTAAGTCATTCTCCCCTGATTTTGTTCTTCCTTTGTTGGTTGTTGATTTTTTTAATGAATCTTTATTAAAATTGAAAAAAACACTTGTGGACCCTTCTTGTCTGACTGCTTAAAAAATTGTATGGCCAGGACTGCCCAGTATTCGTTTTCGGAAGAGGGTAATAAATAGGGCACAAATTGGACAATGAAGTCTCAACCAATTTCTGTAACATACTGTACTTTGCTACTCCCCTAGCGTGGTCTACATGTCCAACCCTACTCCCAACAGAATCGTAATTTAGAGAATTGAATCATCTGTAGCTGGCATCTGATCTGCCCCAGAAACAGTCAATGAATCAGAGCCACCCACCAACTAGTTCAGATCCTCGGAGGTCAGGCTTTCTTATTTCCTGACCCTCAGCCTTATAAATCCATCAGTGGGTCCCACCCGTGAAATCCAAAATAATCTGTGCCCTTATGTATGTACCTAAGACTGATCCAAATTTTGCCCACAGCCAGAGTTGAGTCCGCGATCAAATTAATCAATCTCAGTCATAAAAGAGGATGATTAATACTCCCTTTGTATTTTTCTTTTTCTTTTTATAAATATTATATTTTATGCATAATCAATTTGATAATGAGCCCACAATGATTTTGAGCCGCTTGAATTTTATAGGACACAGTGATTGTCTTGTAGGGGTGGGTCTGACCTTAGAATCAGGAATAAGATTCACAAAAATGAGGTGGAAGCAGAAGTCCATCTATAATTGAAATTGAGATAGTTTTTAGTATTTACAACAATCACCTCATTTGTCCGATTTGTTTGCGCACAGCCCCTAATAGTTCTGGCACAGTATCAATTAAACATCTCATAGCCAATTGCAACAAGTGTTTTTTTACCACTTTGGAAGGATTTTCAATCAAAAATGCTGAATCAAGAATACGATACCCTTTTTAACTACAAACAACTATGAAATAAAGTAATAAAGTATTATACTTGAAACTATAATAATAATAAGAACCATGGTGATTCTAATTAGTTCAGGGACAAGACTGCAATTTGGTGCTTTTATTTTGAGTTATAATAACTCGGGTCAAACACACAGTTTATTATAAATAAGTTTGAAGTGAAGGCCCTTTTATCCTTTCATAAAAATAATATGAACTGTCAGGAAAGTTTGCCTATATTGTTCTAGTAGCATAGGTTCTTGTCTTGCAGGTAAATGCCTCCACTAATGACAAAGAAACATCACCAAAACCAGCGACAGATTGGTCCATTCAGTCATGTATTTTTCCATATTTTGGATTGTACCCCTCATTTTGTTTAAGTTAGTTTGGCTTGTGTTCCTAAAACTCTTTTGAAAATGCTTTGATGGTCTGATGATCCTTTATCTGCCTGGCGGGTCCTCCTTTGTTGTTTCTCCTGTGGTTTGGGTTTAATAAGTTTGCTTTATTACCCAAGAATTAAAAAAATAAAATATAAAACTATAAAGATAGAGATAGTTTTTGTAAATGTTCCTTCTAAATGTATAAGACTCCTTAGCAATTGTTCTAGAACATTTACTACCACCACATATACATCTCTTCTAATCCAGACTTTATGAGAGTGATTGTGACATTCTGGAGTCTCACATCGGCTATAAAGAGAAAAGTGATTGGAATTATATGTAGAACTTGCACCCTTACTGTGCATAAGGCCTTTTGGTGGGTTGAGGCCCACCAGAAGCAAAACCGTGAGGCTCAATGGGACAAAACGAACAATATCATACATATGTGTAGGGTGGGACGTGACAGTGACACTTAAGGGGTATTTGGAAACTATAAGAATAAGCTCTTCTTGTATCACTTAAAAGTTATTTACATATAATGAGAGTTTTTATTTTCTAAGGACAATGAGGAATTTGTGGAACCTCACATTCTTCACTTGTTACCAAATGTACCCTAAACCTTTTTCATTGTTTCCACCTCATAGCTCATCAAGAAGAATGTGCATAGGGGGAACTAGGGGGTCTGGGACTCTCGGTGGCCATTGTCCTAAAAATTAAAAAAAAACTGCTTTTATTGAAAATTCCATAACATTTTAAAATTCCCCCTTCCAAAGAAATTTTTTTTGGGCGACCCCTCAAGGCTTATTTTTTGGTTCCGCCGCTGAATTGTGCAATATTCACCCAACATTTGAACTCATGTGCTTCAAGATGCACTTACGAGAATTTCAGCCAGCCTTCTAACCCAAGAGCTCTTTTTTTACTAGGTGCCTAGAATCCAAATAAGCTGAGTGACGACAGACTTGCGCTCAGAGAACTTCAATCAAGTAAGAAAAAAGAGAAAGGAATATACATAAACTTCTAAATCACCAGACATCTTCTAACCCTAGAAATCTATTAAGTCTACCTGTTAGTTCACTCAACGTGTTTTGTCGTCTGGACTCATCTCACCATCCTCCATTCCAAAGCCTCCTCATCTTCAGATTTGTGTCTCAAACTCAAATATGGAGACTCGAGAATTGTGGTCTAGAATTATGATCTACGGATGCTTCAAAATAGTTAACATAACATATTCGATATTTTTTTTTTACATGTAAATTCATATTCCTATGGCATGTCCTTGCCCCATTCATGCCCTTTTGGGCATCATATCTCTCCAGTATTCTATTCTATAAATAAAATCATTCACTTTTGGATCATGTTTTGAAAAATTTTACTCTTCCATTGAAGACATGCTTAACACATATTTATCTATAAGCTATTACAGTATTACATTATCAATCTGGCAGAGGCCAACATTGCATGTCGGAGTGAACTTTTTTTATAATAGAATAATATGGTACAAAGATATTGTGCGATTTGAACACGAAGAGCTGTCTACTCTCACTGATGGATTTACACCAATATACGTTATTCGAATCAGAGAATCTCACAGACATGCCTAGTCAGAATCCGAACTTATACATCACACTAGCTCATACCCTACTGAAATCAAGTAAAGGAAGATGACCCACCTACTATTCTTGTAAAATTGGAAAAAAAACACCCCCTCTAAAACCAAAAGAAAAAAAAGGAGTAGCTAGATGGCATTCAAACGTGATTTGACCCTCTGCCAGACCTGCTCAAGATGGTGCCCTGTGTCCGGAGGATGTGCCTCCATCCTTGGCCTCTCGGGCACCACCCACCGTCCATCAACTGTCCTAACCATCCCCTTGTTGTGATCCTGCCTCCAATTTGGTGGCACCCCAAAATCATCCTTCAATATATCACAGCTCTTGTTGACCAATGCAATGTCCCTCTTATTCACCAGGCAGAACCTCCTCCCCTTCCCATGGTACCCATCCAACAAGTGCAGGTGCACCTCCAAATTGTGTGGGGCAGCCAAATCACTAACCTCCTTCAAAAAAGGAGAGTGCGTATGGTCCAAAGCCAGCTCCACCCCCACATGAGCATAGCTCCAAGGGAACTTGATAAACTCCTCCACATACTTCTGATACTGAAATTTCTCATTTGTGATGATCCCGGGCACCATGGGCACCTTATCATGGACGTTGATCACCCTCAAAACCTTCACATCAAGCTCCTCGCACCGTTCCTTGAACTTGAGATTCCCCACGCGTGGACCAGAGAAGGAGTAGACTGTGATGGGAATCTTCCTCTCTCCATCCTCACCATCCAAAACGTTCAGTTTCATCTCTGCCAAATCATAAGCACTGATCAACGCCAACGCCGCGCCGAGGCTGTGGCCCGTGATCGTGATGCTTAAATCCTCACCCTTGTATCTCTCCACCAACCTTCTGATCTCAGCCAAAATCTGTTCTCGAGCAGAGTAGGTGCAGTAATTGCACTTGTGCTCCTTCTCAGTGTAGAGATCATAGAACCCAGACTCAATTTTTATGCCGGGGTCTTCTCCAAATGATGCAGGTCGGAGGATGTCTTTGAGGTCGTGTATCCATTCCAAGTATGTGACGGTCCCTCTCCATGCTACAACGATATCGCGCCTTCCTAACCGATCTATCTCATCTGGGTCCGTAGCCACCGCTACGTAGCCCATCCAGTTCGCGTGCTGGCTCCAAACATTGCTCATTTTCGACTTTTGGAAGAAGTTTGGCAGGTTGATGTTGGAGGTTGCATACAAGTACCTGTAATATTAGTAAAGAAAAGAACTTTAGAAACAAATTTCATTTGAGAATTGTATGGCTATCTATAGTCTTGGATTAAGAAGAACTCATTCCAATAAGGTGCTGGTGGGTGGCGTTGTGTATTCGGGTTTTACCGAATCATCAACTCTATGGGTCGGGGGTTTCCTCGTAATAAAAAAATAAAAAAAAATTCAGCCTCATCATCCTAACCTGCTTATTTGGTAGCCACGGTCTTCCATGTCAAGCTTTTCGAAGAAGTGGGAGCCCAAGTACTTGCAGGTGCCACAATATTTTGAGTAGGGGTCGAAGTCGAATGCATCATAGCAGGCTTGAGCTAACTCTCCATAGCGAATGATCTCGTTGCGAAGAACAGGGTTCAAGGGGTCTAACAAACTTTCCCAATTGTTACACCCTTGGATCTCCCTCCAGAACTCAAATAGGAGCTTCTCCTCAGTCTGATCATCTCCTATGGTGGGCCTAAAGCTCGTGACAGACGCGCATCTGGAGAAGAAGGACACCTTCTTTTTGTATAGAAACAACATGGGTTTTGTTCTAATGGAGAGACAGTCGCTTGAGCTTGGTTTGCATGATGAGTTTCTAACAGGGATAACATGAAGGAACGCCAGCGATGATGCCATGTACTCTCACTGTGATTTCTGGTGTGTGCCAATGGTTTCTGGCGATATAATTGAATTGGTTTTGTAGATTGATTCACAGATTATGGTGCTGTTGGGAGATTGGGGTCCAGATGGTTTATTTAAGAGGAGAAGAGCGACGTCTGAACAACTGCGTCTGGATGGTTGTGGGCTCTTGGGGTGTTTGTGTGAAATGAATGGGTGTGATTTAATATAAAGACGTTTAGATGGTTGTGAGGTTTTCGGGTGTGTGTGAAATGGATGGGTGTGACTTATTATTATTGGATGAGGAAATATTGAATGAGCTTCCGGTGACTGTTGATATTTTTGGAAGTGGGCATTGTGGAATGGTTTTCCCGTGAAGATGACTCGGTTTGAAGTGGGCTTACTCATCCGAATGTGTTGACAGGGTGAGCCCTACTTTCTGTGGTTTATGGGTAGGGCTGTTAAAGGGCCGGGCCCGGGCCGGGCTTAGGTAAGCCCTTATCCTACCCTCACATGTGCAGGCGGGCCTAATTGAGCAAAAACCCTCGACTTTTACGGCGGGCCTATAATTTTTAGGCCCTTACCCAACCCTCAAGGGCTAGGGCCGGGCCAAGGCCGAGCCAGGACCAAAAGAAAGGAAAATTTTTTTTCTTTAATGGAAATAAATTTTTTATATGCAACAACCTATGCCACCATCACCAACCAACTTTATACAAACCCTCCTCCTTTGCTCGAGCTAGGGATCAGGAATGCAATGCAAAAGGCAGCATGGCTGAGTTAAAAACTTTTTTTAAGGCATTGGTGGTGGAATAAAATCATTTTTACAATATAAAACATAAGGTGGATAATAATAATTCTATAAATGATAATAAATATATAACAAATAACAATAATTCTTTATTTAATTATTTAATCTACTTTTAGAATATCTAAAAGACCATCGAATGTATTACATCATTGTGTTGCTGCGTACGTATCCAATCTTGTGTGCAAATTAAAACTTTTACAGTGTCAGATTTTAAACAACTCCTATATTGATCAAATACTCTTCCTCCCGTACTAAATGTTGATTCAGAAGCAATTGTAGAAATAGGAATTGCTAAAATGTCACAAACCATTCTAGAGATAACTGGATATTTTATTGAATTAACTTTCCATCAATCCAATATATTGAAATTTTCAGATTTATCCCTTGGTTCCTCCAAATAACAATCTAATTCCGTTTTTTTTTCTTTAATGGAAATAAATCTTTTATATGCAACAACCTATGCCACCATCACCAACCAACTTTATACAAACTCTCCTCCTTTGCCCGGGCTAGGAATCGAGAATGCAATGCAAAAGGCAGCATGGCTGAGTTAAAAACTTTTTTTAAGGCATTGGTGGTGGAATAAAATCATTTTTACAATATAAAACATAAGGTGGATAATAATAATTCTATAAATGATAATAAATATATAACAAATAACAATAATTCTTTATTTAATTATTTAATCTACTTTTAGAATATCTAAAAGACCATCGAATGTATTACAACATTGTGTTGCTGCGTACGTATCCAATCTTATGTGCAAATTAAAACTTTTACAGTGTCAGATTTTAAACAACTCCTATATTGATCAAATACTCTTCCTCCCGTACTAAATGTTGATTCAGAAGCAATTGTAGAAATAGGAATTGCTAAAATGTCACAAGCCATTCTAGAGATAACTGGATATTTTGTTGAATTAACTTTCCACTAATCCAATATATTGAAATTTTCAGATTTATCCCTTGACTCCTCCAAATAACAACCTAATTCCGATTTTTCCTTTACAACTGTCTGAGTCATTTGTTCCTCAAAAGCTAAAAAATCATCTTCAAACTCATTAGATTTCTTTATCAAATCAACTTTATCCACATTTGACAATGTTTTGGTAGGTGCATCATAAACCAAATCATCTTCAAAGTCATTGTGGATATTATATATTTTATATTAAAATTTAATAAACAACGGGCCGGGTCAGGCCCCCTCGGGCCTAATTAGTCAAGCCTAAGCTCAGCCCTCTAGATGCAGGCTTTTAAAAATAGAATCCTACTCTACCCTCGGGCTTTAAATGAAAAAAATAAGCCCTCATTTTGAGGGCTTTTGCAGGTCAGGCCGGGCCAGGCTCCCTCTCTAAAGGGCCGGATTGACAGCCCTATTTATGGGTAAGAAAATTTGAAAGTGACAAGATCATGGTGGTTTTCATTGTTCAAATTAGTTATACAATATTTTATTATAATTGAACTTTTTAAATTTAAATTTATTTTAGTTTGAGTGATCTTTTTAATAAAAAATTTTTAATGAATGATATCAATAAAATGAGCCAAACATTGATGAATGGGTGGAAAGGCACCTTGGCCTTCCAACATCGACTAGAGATTACTTCCTAGTTTCTAATCCTCACATTGAAGTATCAACCCTTGTACCACTCCACCAATAAATGAAAATTTAAAAATTGATTTAATGCATAGTAAAGGGCAAAACCACAAGCGGAGGAAAATAATGTAAAAAGGAATATAATCCTTCATAAATAAAAATTTTAAAAATTGATTTAATGCATAGTTAAGGGCAAAACCACAAGCATGGGAAAACAATGTAAAAAGGAATATAATCCTTCATTTTCTAAATTTTAAAAAACTTGCCTCAATCCAAGAAAAGTAAGAAAAGATTTTTCTTCCTTCAAAAACAATTGTTTTTTATGTGCCTCTCTCTAAAAAGGCTTTCTATAAAAAGAACGGTTTCTTACCCTAATGGTACTGTTCTTACATTCCTACTCAGGGTTAGAATCTGAGCAGATACCTTTCCTCACCTAAGGTAAATTCCACTCACTAGAGGGTTCCCCCATCTCACCCATCATTATAGGGCTAGGGGTTCAAATCCACGCCCCCCCACCACGCAAAACAAAAGGTGGAGTACCAAAAAATATTTCTATAATATAAAATTGCTTCCACATCTCACCGGTGTGCTAGTTGAGAAGACAAAACCTTCATGACGATAATGGTGGTTAATGGTATCGACTGTGGTGGTGATGGTGATGATATTATTGGTGGCCTTAATGATGATGATGATAGTGGTGGTTCTGGTGTTGAAGATGATGGTTATGGTGATGGTGATTATACTTGTGGTAGTGGATTCAACATGCAATGGAGGTGGTGATGATGATCATGAGATAAAAATGAAGGAAGTTTGATGGTATTGCTAAATGAGCGGTTTTTGTTAGGATTTTAGCATATTGGCTAAATTTATAAATTGGAGAAAACTCAAGTCCTAGTTGAAGTTATTGTTCTATTTGTTTTTAGACTAAGAGTTTGAAGAGACAACAGAGTCCTAGAAAAGCTGAAACAAAGAAACATCCAAAAAAATCGAAACTAGGCTGCTCGATAAATATCGAGCATAGATTCGATAGATCAGATTCAACACAGTGTCCAAATTCGATCGATTGGACCACTGCCCGATCAATCAGACCTACGAGGTAAATTCTATGCCTAGCAAAATTTTAGTTCGATTTTAAGTAGAGCTTACTTATTTCATACCAACTCCTTTTCTAATTGAAATATGCTTAGGAGGCACAAATTTAGGGTTATAAAAGGGGATTTTCTTTCAACCTTAAGATATGAAACACAGATTTTATTCTTCTAAGTCGAGATTGCTTATTGGAAATCATTTTCTCTAGAGTTTTTCATTGGAGAGTTGAAGGCCTGAAGTTCTGCTTTAAATATTTTTATCTTTTACATCTTTGAGCGTAGAAGATTATTTTGGGGAATCAAGTACAACATCTAGAAAAAGTCTAGCTGCTTGAATCTATAACAAAAGACCGCAGGGAGTCATTGCAATGGAAATCCCAAGTCCTTAGATTGTATCATAATCAAATAAGAGCTGTGAGTCTATCTCTTGTAATTGTAGTATGATTTATTGTGCTTGATTTTCAATTATGATTTTTTTTTCCGGTTTGGATTTCCACGTAAAAATCATGTCTCTTGTAGTATGTATTTTTGTATTTATTTGATTATTATTTCTACTGCATAGTTGATTATTTGCAGACATAGTTTTGAGAGTGATTGCGTTAATCCATTCTAGAGGCTCCCTCCAAAACTTTCGGTTTATGATCATGGTGGAGGTCGTGGTGATGATGATAGTAATGGTGGTGATGCTGATATATCGCACCCTGTTCTATCACTAAGATAATTTTTAATCCAATATATTAATTACTAGTATGAGATTGACGATGTGCAAAAGGAAGTGGTTTAAATTTTCTCTTCTTCTTTTAAACAAATACCTTAGATGTTATCAATCTTATGGTGGGCAATAAGAAAAACTAGAGTGAAATTTTCTTAATTTAATCAGGTATTTTGGACACGGCCATTTTTTGGTAAGGCATTAACTAATTACAGTAAGAATCCGCTATTGATAGAACAATGTACCTAAAAGTGAATCTCTAGTCTGAATCTAAAATGCAGACCCATTGATGAATTTGAAGCAATGAATTATGTGAAAATAAAGTACACTTCAATTGATTAATCAAATAACACAACCTACACTGATAAGGAACTTTGGAATGTTATTTATCTTCAATATTTTTTACAAATACTATATATGATCTCCATCAACTGCCAAGATACTCAGTTTTAAGTTTTGTTTCATTATTCAGAAACTGTGAGGCAAAAACAAAACATTATAATATTATCACATTATCCTATTCTATATTATTTTGTGCTTGCACTGTAAATATTATGATTTGCGCATATCTAAATGGGCCTCAACCTAATTATTTAAGTCCAGATCATTCTGAGGCTTAGACATACAAAAGATGCACAAAGGATTGCAGTAGTACTCCATGGTAGGCCTCATGTGTAAAAACATCTAAAACCTCCTAATTAATAATGCTCTCATCTTGTATGGATGTGACAGTTTGATCGTACGTCCACGTTGACCTTATAAATACAAGCTCAATCTTATTTTAGTGGTGTTAGATTTAGCCACATTTCATATTAAAAAAAAACTAAATATTTAATTTTTAGTATTTAAGATTTTTCATGGATAGGCTACTTGAGCCCAGAAACGTCATCTCGACAATTGAGATCCTTTGATTAAAGGATCCGGACTCAAACTTCGAACTAGCGGATTGAGATTGGGTCCAGTCAGTCCAATTAATTACAGGAAAAAGAACTGGGATTGTGTGAAGCAAGAATGCTATCATGATTAAAATGTTGATGCAAAGCTCTTACACATTTATATGTCAACATCATGAGAAGCCGAATGCAAGAGGATTTTGATAAGGACATCCTGAGTCAAGGAAGAAGCATGTGCATGTGTGGAACTTAGTGGCTGACGCTTTTTGCTTCTCTCTCTCTCTCTCTCTCTCTCTCTCTGCCTATCTGTCTAGTCTACCAAATATCATCTTTTGTGCTTCAGTATAGAGTTAGAGAGAGAAAAAATCATCTTGTTGTACAGATTCCCAGGTCTAGACTGTTCTTCACCTGACTTTGGAAGAAGCATGTGCATGTGTGGAACTTAGTGCCTGACGCTTTTTGCTTCTCTCTCTCTCTCTCTCTGCCTATCTGTCTAGTCTACCAAATATCATCTTTTGTGCTTCAGTATAGAGTTAGAGAGAGAAAAAATCATCTTGTTCCGTACCGATTCCCAGGTCTAGACTGTTCTTCACCGCAGCTGGATTTTAGGGTCGGTATATACAATCTAAAACACATGCAGCACTTCCTTTTCCCACAGGCCTAAATTGAATTTGCGAGTGGCGAACTCATCTGCTCGGGTCGAGTTCTAGTTGAGTCTCACCTCATCCATTTGGACCTAATTGACTAATTGAGTCTCACATTAGTGCATCACAGAAAGTCACTAAAAGTTTCAATAGCGGCATGAGTGATTATTTTTATTACTGATTACTCCATTCCATCTAAAATTAGAAGGGAAGTCTAACTTTTTGTGTTTACTTAACATAAAACAAAATCAATAAATATTTAGGTAGTTTAAGCTGTTTTGCAAAAATTTTATAAATATTTAAGTCAATCAAATTTAAGTTAACTCCTTTTTCTACTACAAGAAAGTTGGCTTGCAGTGATGGCTTTTTTAACCACAGTTTAATGTTTGCCATAAAAAACTCACTTTTAGTGACAAAAATTTGAAATCACCACAAAATGTCTTATAGTGTGGCAACACGTATGCCACAGCAAAAGTTTGCCACTAATTCCATGGCCAAAATTTTTAGCACCATGGAATCTTGGAGGGAAGGAGATTTAGTGGCGAATTTAATTTTTTGCCACCAATGGTTTAGCTCTTTAGTGACAACTTTTTTATTTTCGTTGCTAATGCCATTTATTCCTAATGCTTTTAGCTAAACTTTTAGCTGAGAGTACAAGTCACATCTAAAACTCGACTTTCAAAAGGTTATGACGATTGATTAGCAATAATTTTATACTTTTAGTGTCAATGATTTAATGATGAAAAGGCCTATAATAAGGTACCAAGGGATTTCATTTGATGAGTTCTGAAGAAAAGGAATATCCTCCAGATGTTACATTAAAACTTTTAATGGTATATATAAAGGAGCAGTAACATATGTGAAACCACATGTGGAGAAACATGTGGATTCCCCGTGACTATATGTTTGCATCAGGGATCAGCCTTAAGCCCTTATTTCTTTACATTAATTATGGATAAATTAACTGTGTATATTCAAAAAGAAATATCATGGTGTATGTTATTTGCAGATAATATAATATTGATAGAAAAATCAAGAGATTGTGTAAATACAAAACTCGAGAGATGGCGGGGGCCATTAGAATTTAGAGGCTTTAAAATAAGTCGTACAAAGACAATATATAGATTGCAACTTCAGTGGACATATGCAAAGTGTTGAAACCACTGTCAAAATTAAAACCTATGAGATACTACGTAGAGATTATTTTCGGTATCGGGGCTGATGATTAATAAGGATGAGGAGATTGATGAAAATATTAAGTATAGAAAAAAAAAGTTAAATGACTGAAGTGGATACTAGCTTCTAGAATGCTTTGTGACAGATGAATACTAACGAAATTGAAGGGCAAATTTTACAGAACAATAGTTAAACTAGTTATGACATATGGAGCAGAATGTTGGCCAATTAAGAATATGCATTTTCATAAGATGGATGTAGCAAAAGCTTAGGTGAATGTGTGGTAAAAATAGAAAAGATAAACTTAGAAATGAGTGCTTTTGAGAGCATTTAGAGGTAGCACCAATAGGGGATAAGATTCGATAAACTTGTTTAAGATGGTTTGGGCATATTGAGCATAGGCTGGTAATAGCACTGGTGAGAAAAAGTTTGGCTATCTATGTGAATGACCCATCAAGAGGTAGAGGTAGGCCGAAAAAAAATATTGATGGAGGTCATTAAATAAGATTTGAAAAAGTTTAACTTATCTAAGGATTTGGCTCAAAATAGAATGAAATGGAGAAATAGAATTCATGTAGTCGACTCTAACATGGTTGTGATAAGGCTTTGATGATAATGATGAGTGTCAATAATTTTTTATTTAGCAGCGGTGAATCTTGTGGCTAAATATAAAACTTTTAGTGACAATTTTTATGTCGCGACTAAAAGTCTGACGTTTGGTCACAACGTTTTAAAATTGTCGATAAAATAATTAGTGATAGCACTTTTAGCAACAATGTAGCGGCAATAATAAATATTGCCACTAAAACTTTTAGTGATAACTTTGAGACCTTTAGCCATGAAAATTTTTGTTGTGCCAAATGTCAAGTTTCTTATAGTTTCTTTTTCGAAAATTAACAAAAATAGTGACTTTCAGAACTAGAAAATAAATATGAATGCTTAAAGCAATTAGATAAATTTTTTGTGACAAGTTCACCCATAATTCTTTTATAATATGACAAGTTCGTCTCCACTTCTTTTACTTTATAACAAGTTTTTCTAGAATGCTTTCAGTTGTGACAATTTCTACATAATGAAACATTTTTTTTAATTGAAGGAGACATATCAACTAGTTTATTTGTAAAAATGGATATATTTAAATCAACTCTGGTAATGCTAAAAAATCAAAAGCATAAAGTAAAATTGGTAGATACGAATCAAATAAAGGGGGTGAGATATTTAATCTCAAGATTTATTCTCTTCCTTAAATTTAATAGAAATTAGATATGATATAAAAACTTCTAATCTTCGAATATGGGCTGCCAATCCAAATCTAAATCACAGACTGTACACAAACAATCCAAGTTTTAGGATAGGGCTCATAAGCAATGATCGCTCTAAAAATCCGCTTGGCCTCAAATTTGAATTGCTTGCAAACCAAAAATATGAAGGTTCTACCTTCAAATCTGAGCCTATAAAATACTTTGAGGTTTTTCAAGTTAGAGGTTCTATCTTTCCATAATTCATACGGAGTATTATTGATCCTTTTGAAGAAAATTCTATTCAATAGGTGATAGTCTGTAAGAAAAGCTTGCCTCAAAAAGTTCTTGTGTAATCTTTTTCCTCATTTGATTTTCAATTTCAGGTCTAAAGAGGTTAAACTTTTCTAGGGCCTCATATTTATGTTTAAGTAAATATATATAGGAAAATCTCAAAAAAAAAAAAACATCTATGAAAGTAATGAGTTACTGCTTACCACCTCTAGTGATGATACCATTTAATTTACAAATAAAACTATGAATTAAACCTAATAATTCAAAACTTCTTTCAACACTTTTAAAAGGTTTTCTCAAATATTTTGATTGAACGCAAATGTCACAAGAAATAGGTTGAAAAATCAGTTTTGGATATCAAACCTAAATTCATTATGTTTTTCACAGAAGAAAAATTAACATGACATAATCTAACATATCACAGATCAGAAGACTCAATAATATAAGTAAAAGTAAAAGCATTCTTATTATCAATGGAATTTACATTCAGCTTGAAAAGGCCTTTAATAAGTTAGCATTTTCATACGAAAACTTCGTTCTTGGCAATTACAAGATTATTTGCATCAAACACCAACTTAAAGCCATTTTTTGTCAATACTGAACCAGACACCACTTTCTTCCGCACATCAGGCACATACAGCACTTCGGTCAAAGTCAGAGAGTTGCCAGATGAGAGGTGCAAAACTACTTTCCCCTGACCATTACTTTGACCGTGAGGAGTTACCCATGTAAAGTTCTTTTCCATCTCCAACCTACTTGTAAGAGACGAATGCTGAAGGGATTTTTCATATCTTGGCTAATTCATGGGTTGGGCAAAATTCTTGGCCCATTAAGTTTTATTTTATATTTCTTTTAGTCTGGAATGTGGTATGAGTCAACGAATACACTGACGTAAAGAAATCGAAAAAAGAGTGACAAATTGAATTATTTTTTTTAGGATAAAATGGATTTAAAATGTTATATCTCACAAGCTAAATGTCAAATAAGGTCAAGCTATCTACCGTTGGAAAGCTCATTTTGAGTGGATATTCGTAGAGCTTAAGATTGTATAAACTGAAGATAAAATGACAAATTATGACCTAAGGAAGTTTGCTAGAAAACATAATGAAATTTGAATTCAGTACTAAGAAAAATAGGTACTCGATCGATCGGATAAATAACCAATAAATCGGATACGATACATGATCGACGGATAAGGTACCTGATCAATCGGATGACAGAAAAAAACCCCATCAACCTGCGGGATTTTATTTCCTTTTTGAAGTGGGGCTTTGCTATTTTATACCAATTCTTATTCTGGTTAAAATACTATTATGGAGTACAAAATTGGGGCTATAAAAGAGTGTTCTCTCTCAACCCTAAACACAGATCTCATTAACCTAAGTGGAGATTACACATTGAAGATCATCTTCTCTAATGCTTTCATTAAGAGGTGAAATGTTGACGCTTTGTTCTAAAGAGCTATTGCTTCTACATCTCTTGTAGAAGTGTTGAAGTCATCTTGCTTATTCAAGGTGCGAATTGATAAATAGAGAGTAGTACATGGTGAAAGAGAGTCATGCGGCAGAAAGAGTTGTGCAATAAGAACTTAGTCCTAAATGTGTGAAAAGGTTGTAAGTATATCTTGTAGTTGTTCAAATTTGCTTGATAGTTAATCCTTATTGGATTTGTAATTTTTTACCCAGTTAAGGTTTTTCACGTTAAAAAATTGTGTATCTTCTAGTTGTGTGTGCTTTTGTGTTTGATTAATTTATTTTTCATTGTGTGGTTGATTGTTTGCACATATATTGTTAAGTTGCTTGCGTTGATCCATTCTAGAGGCCCACCCAAAACCATTAAATACACTTTTTCACTGCAGATGAGATGAGTTGCTCTAGTGTCAACTCACTAATCTCTATAGCTACTGAATTTTCTAAATTTTTTAGGAAAATAAAAAATATATATGGCATTTTATCAACACAACTCTCCTCCCTCTCTGCTCTCATCTCGCTCTCCCTAACTGCCTAGCCTCTCTCTCCTACACATGTCCCTATACTCTCTCTCACTCTTACATTTCCGACTTCTCCAACTCTCTCTTTCTCTCTCTCTCTCACTGAGACTAAGTTGGTTAGTATGAGAAAGAGGTGATGTGGTATTTGGCTTAGTTTGGATGGTGTAAAGAAAAAGAAGATCAATATTAAGAAGAAGAAGAAAAAGAGGAAAATAAAGATCACTAGGTTGAGTTCTATTTACATAGCAAAGGAGAGGAAGAAAAAAGGGAGAGAGAAGAAAGGAGTTTCAGGTGGCTTCAGTGTAAGTGGAGGAAGTGGAGTTTACAGTGAAGTTGAGTTCTTCATTAAAGTGTTTAATGATCATGAGTCGAAAAGAAAGAAGAACGAAGAAAAGAGAAGATGAGGTCTATATTATTCTTAACCATGTGTATGTGGGGCACTAATTGCATAGATAACATCCGTTTGATATCCTTGGTGCATTGAAGGGTCCATTGTATCCATCTTCATCTTTTGAAGTAATGAAAGAGAATAATGGAGCAAAGACTTAGACAGAAGACCAAGATCTCTGAAAATAAATTTAGTTTTATGCCAATGGAAGCTATCTTGTCACTTAAGCAATTAATGGAAAAATATCAAGCAAAGAGGAAAAATCTACATATGATCTTTATTGATTTAAAAAAAGCTTATGATAAGGTACCAAAGAATTTAATTTGGGGGTTTTGAAGAAAAAGGAATATTCCCAGAGGTTGTATTAAAAATTTTAAGGATATGTGTAAATAAGCAGTAACAAATATAAGAATTACATGTGGAGAAACATGTAAATTCCTCTTGACTATAGGTTTACATCAGGGATCAATGTTAAGCCCGTATCTCTTTGTATTAATTATGGATGAGTTAACTATGCTTATTCAAGAAAAAGTACTATGATGTATTTTGTTTGCAGATGATATAGTATTGGTGGATGAATAAATAGATGGTGTAAATGCAAAACTTGAGAGATGGCATGAAGTACTAGAATTTAGAGGCTTTAAAATAAGTCGTACAAAGACAGAGTATATGGATTACAACTTCAATGGATATATACAAAGTGTTGAAACCACTGTTAAAATTAAAACTCATAAGATACCACGTAGAGATTCTTTTTTGTACCTAGACTCTATGATTAGTAAGGATGAGGAGATTGATGAAGATGTAGAGCATAGGTTAAAAGCTTGATGGCTCAAGTGAAAATTAGCTTTTGGAGTGCTTTTGTGACAGGCAAATGCAAATAAAATTGAAGGGCGAATTTTACAGGACAGTGGTTAGACTAGTTATGACATATGAGTAGAATGTTGGCCAATTAAGAAGACGCATATTCATAAGATGGATGTAGTGAAAATGAGAATGTTTAAGTGGATCTATGGTAAAACTAGGAAAGATAAAATTAAAAATGAGCACTTTCGAGAGCATTTAGAGGTAGCACCAATAGGGAATAAGATTAGAGAAACCCATTTAAGATAGTTTGGGTATGTTGAGCGTAAGCCGATAATGGCACCAGTGAGAAGAAGTTTGGCTATACAGGTAGATGACCCATCAAGAGGTAGGGGAAGGCCGAAGAAAACATTAATGGAGGTCATTGAATCAGATTTGAATAAATTTAACTTATCGAAGGATTTGACTCAAAATAGAACGGAATGGAGAAACAGAATTCATATAGCCGACTCCAACATGGTTGGGATAAAGCTTTGATAATGATGAGTGTTTTTACTCTAAACTCCCTAATTCTTATCTATTATTTGGTTTGATTCTTAACTTTGTTTAAGTTCACTCACATTGCAAACACACATGCCCTTGGGGCATGTTTGGCAATAGTAATTGTCTGTGGTTTGCATGGCTTGTGCAATCCAGATCCATATTTTTTGGGCATAAAATCAAGGGGGAGGAATTATTTCTCAGGGTTTTCATGGGTCGACGGTTGATGTGGAAGAAAGTAGGATGAATCGAACATCACATCAATTAGATTATTGAGTAAGTCATACAAATGGGCTTGCCAAAAAAATTTGAAAGGATTATTTCTTCAAGGACATGTTTTTGCAATGTTGCAGACTTTAAAGAATTGATTAAAAGCCTTTCATATTTTGAGCTTTTCACTTTCACTTCCTTTTGGTATTGTGCTTTCGGTGTGGAAAGATGCTATTTTTTCTTAATTAAGCTGAAAATCATTTTTCCACAAGGGTGAAAGTAGGGGATGAGAATTAAGCTGAAAATCACATCTATAGGTGTGAAAGTGGGGATAAGAATCACATCTTTATGGGGTGGCAGAATTCCAATGTCCCACAAACATAACCCCGAAAGGAAAGGTTTTTAAATCAGTTGGTAAAGATTGTCCATTAATGGGTTGTGTGAAATCAATTGCTACACCCATTTTGATTAGCCGTGGTCCAAGAAAGAAAGTTGCCCTGGTTCGGCCACCGTATCATCAAAACTGCAATACATCTAAGCTGGTACTCTGGGATGCCACGATGAATTCTTTTGTGGTTTTTGAGGCATTTGTTCCCACTGCGCGGCAGACATATCTGTCCCCCACTAAAATGAATATTGCTTTTGTGAAACCGACCCCAAAGCAACAATTAGGCACCTGATGCCCCCAGGGTTAATTTATGTCACGCCCCGAATTCCGAGATCCTTAGGACCCTCAGAGTTCATGGCGTAACGGTCTCACATTTCATATTATAAATCATTCATTTAATTGAATCATTACTTGAGAGGATTCATAGTCAACTAGATTGGATTGAATCATTAATAGTTAAGTCATTAATAGAAGATAAACAGAAATGTCTAATACCAATGCTCTCAAAGTAATGAAATATTCAA
Organism: Sextonia rubra; assembly: GCA_037013555.1. Classification (NCBI taxonomy): domain Eukaryota; kingdom Viridiplantae; phylum Streptophyta; class Magnoliopsida; order Laurales; family Lauraceae; genus Sextonia; species Sextonia rubra. The sequence continues at coordinate 15,803,411 of JASUAD010000003.1, forward strand.
ATAGATATGTCATAGTCCAACTACATAATAAAACCAAATAAACACTAAAAAAAACTAAGTAGTGACTTGATTCTCAAGATTCTCCCATTTCCCGCAAATAAGCTAAGGTTCTTCATTAGTGGTGGGATCAATCTCAATGTCTGAAAAGAAAAAAAACAAACACATATGAGCATAAAGCTCCACAAGTAAACAAACTATAGAACTATAGCAAACAATTATTCAATCAAATGATAGCAATCTGGGTACGATGAACAAATAATAATTAATTCAAGGATAATCCAATAAAAAAAATGAGGTATAAAAAAATATTAACAAGACAATGGTAACATGAATAATTTTGCAATAATTTGTGTATATTGACAATAAAATAAAGATCACATGATCTATTTTAAGAAAAGGCATCTCCTCAGCCACAATACACATATAAGGGCCCGAAGCCATAATCACATATATAAGGGCCCGAAGCCATAATCACATATATAAGGGCCCGAAGCCATAAGGGACTAGCTGCAGTCTAGTTATCACGCACAAAGGGGTTCCCAGGCCCCAATGTCATACCCATAAAGAGGGCTAGAGTCCGCATGTGAGAATTCCCACATTGCGTTGCCCATGCGTTGGATAATGCCTCAAAAGTCAAGGATTGCATTCAAGGGTGGACCATAAGACTCAAAATTAAATTTTCTTAGAAAAATATGATGTGAAACATTTTTGCAACATAATTAGAATTATGTCACAATTTTGGAGTCCAACCATGAAATAAATATTTCTAGTAAGGGATCATATAAGAATTTTTATATCTCATGGTAGCATCAAATGAATGTGGAATAAGTTCAATATTTACAATTTTGATGATTGTTAAGTTCACAAATTAATTCATAAGGTTCGATCATATCAATAAAATCAATGGCCCTAGATAAGCTAAGATGCCAGGATTGAGCCCTGCATGAAACCAAGGATCACAGAACAATTTAATATTTTGGAAGGCAATTTAGAAAACTCTAATACTAGAGAACCATAGTAAGATTACTTGCCTGAATTCGCGATGATCACTTGATTAAACTTGCCCTGACCTGGATGTTCTGGAATCTTGATGTGGTTCCCTGGTCATGATAGGTAACTAATAATTAGGGTCCAAGTTCATGTGCAATTAATGGGTTTGGTTTGGGTAAAGGTTGGGTTTGATGGGTTGAGACACGTGGTTTGAGCCCAAAATATTAAATAGTGCAAGTGGGCCATATATAGTAGGAGTTACACATGTATATATTTAAGGTGGACCATGGCTAATAGTTTGTGTAAATGGATAGTGAGTTGGCTCAGACTACTGGATCATGAACTTGGGCCCGTGCATGAATGAAACATATAGACCAAGTAGGCTAGGATGGTGGGCCACAGTGACATAGAGTTATATTGGTATCTTACGCGGGTTGGTGGGTCCAAGGGGTCTAATAGAAAGTTTGGATATTGGACTCAAGTGGGACCAACTATTGGTGATGTGATACATATATGTTCTCAGTTGCATGGCACTGAGTTGAATGGTTGAATTTATATATTATAAATGATTTTGATGATTTACTTGTGATGAAGATTGGAGGTGAATGAGAACTAGTTGGGTCTAAACTTAGATTAGATGGGTCCATTGGTGATGAATGGGCGGATTGTTTCCATGGTAAATTGTAACAATTAATGAAGTTGTGTCTGCCTTACTAGAATGAAAGGTGGAGAATGATGGGTTGTTTGGTTAGAGGAACATAGTAGAATACAAAGGTGGAGATGGAGACTTGAAAATAGTTAAAAAGAATTAAATAAATAAAGTGGAGAAGTATGAGTGTAATAGAAATAGAAAGAAGAAGGAAAACTGTAGAAAAGGAAGAACTTTTAGAATTGCAGAGATTGAGAATGACTTGTTTGTTAAGAGGGATAGCATAGTTGGGAACTGGTTCTTAAAGTAAAATAGCCTAGTTTTAAAGTCTTGAGTTGCAGCAGCCACAAACACTTAAGTTCTAAGTTGGCTTCCCACTAGCTTCTGCATATAGTTTCTATGAGGAAGATGAGGATGTGATAATGGAGAGATGCAGTGCAGATGCTTGGGTTCAACCCCAAGTGAAGTGTTGGCCTTGAATTTAAAATTCTGCAAGTTGATAGAATGGCAAATGTGTGTAATGTTTGGATTTTTATGATGGGTGAAATGCGCATTTGGAGGCTTACAGTAGTGAAGATGGGTTCTTCATCTCGATGACTATACTTGATGTATAATTAAAATAGAGCATCAAAGAAATTAACAGACAAGATGAAACTACAAAATAAATATGAAAGAAGAACACATAACATAAATGAATATGAAAAAGTCAGAAGAAGCCAAAGAAAAGAATATTGTTACAGTGGTATATGATGGAGATGATGACTGAGAGATGAAGAAGAATGCAGTAAAATATGATGTGAAGGAAAACACGGAACACCATAAACATGGGTGAAAACAAATAAAGGAAATAGAGGTAGATGATAGAGCTAACAAAGAAACTAGTGTTCTGTTTGTTTAAGAGAATAAGGCCTATGTCCATATTATAAACATGGGTTGGTGTAGGTGTTGAGAGAAGGTGGAAAATCAATTCTGCAAAGGTGATGATATGGGTATGCAAAAGCAAAGCATATAGATAATACTAAATCAATATTCCTAAAAGAAGTAAAAGAAAAAGGGAAGGAATAAAACAAAGATAATTATAGTAAGCTAGAAATTATAAGAGAAAGGAGATGTGTGAATTACCTTGATGGGGAAGGAGACATTGTGTGGAGAAGAAAATCTGTAAGAGAGAGAGAGCTTGAAAGGTAGTAAAGACTGGTATGATAGAGAGAGATTGGTACTTAGGAAGTGTTGTAAAGAAAAGGTTCGTACAGGTAAGATCTCTTCATATAAGGAGGACAGAGGAAGTTTTTCCTTTGTTTTAGTGGGAAGGAGATATGCTCAACGTGGCTTCCCTTTGTAGTTCAGTTGAGGTAGGTGGAGGAGATGGTGTAAGACACATTCTTTGCATGAAGAGAGAGAGAAATCTAGTGGGATACGTGGGTTCTTTTCATGGGATTCCAATTTGACTGAAGCATGATTCCCCTAACAAAGTTTAACATTTTAAAATCTAAATCCCCATCATTCAATGTTGGGTCCCACCCAAAACAAGATGATATCACAAAGATGACAATTTTAATTCAATGAATGGGTGGGGTCCAAGCATGGTCTAATTTTAAGATCAAAATTAAATAATAAATATAATAATAATAATAATAATATATAATTATAAATAAAATAAAAAAAAAATCTTGGGATCGGGTCCTTACAATTTAAGAGGGTGGTGGATGGTAAGCATATTTACTAATTGTGTTTCGTAGAGCCACATTGAGGACCATTTAGAGGGTTTAACCTATGTAAACATCCCTCAACACTCTATGTGTCGTTCTAGGCCGAGGGTATTAGGCCTGTAGGCACGGTACGGCACGACTCGTGGCATGGTATGGCACAACACAAGGCATAGCTTGTTTCAATCTATAATCGTCCATTTTATATTTTTATGAATTTTATATTTTTTTTATTTTTTTAGTGTAAATATAAAAAATGTAGTCTTTTAATTTATATTTTTTTATTATCTTTTAATTAATTACAAAAGTTTTGAAAGTAATCCTATTAAAAAACCTTCAAATCGAAGAAATTCAAATGAATTTTTTTCCAATGGATTAGGTTAAGTTTGACTAAACCACTTAAATTTATGTGTTATCCTCTTCTTTGTATATTTCTTTTAAATTTTTTAGTTTAAGACCTTAAAAAATAAAAGCATGGAACATTAAAAGGGACGACACCTTTGGCACGACACATTTGGCACCGCATGCATGTTGGCATGGTCTCATGCCATGCCAATGGGCCGTGCTGGACCAAGCCATGCCGATTGACATAACACGACACGACACGGCATGAAATACTGTGCGTGCAGTTCCAACACGAAGCAAAGCACGACCAGACCATGATTTTTCGTGCCATGCACGTTTTACACCTTTAACTATAACTCTTTCACACACGTCCCTTGCTGGCTAAGCACTAACTTGGGGACGATTCAGTGTCAAATGAGTGTCCTTACCCAACCCAACCCCAGAACCCAACCAGATGATTCGGTTTCTTTAACATGGGGTTGCATTGACATTTCCTACGTGGTTGATTAACGATTGGGTTCTTGTGAATTTACTTACTGACCCAACTCAAGTTTGATTCGAGATGATGAAAAGCATACCCAGTAAATCATCCTAAACCTGGCTTTTTAATTGAAAGGGTTAAGTTGTTAAAAAAAAGCTATAAGAATTGGGGCAAAAGCAGAACAATTATACCAATGTTGAAGTTGAAAGGTGATGACAGAAAGTGGAAATCGGAGAGAGCTTATGGCAACAACAATGGGCCGAGGCATGTCAGTGACGCTGTCTTTAGAATTAGCTGTACCCCTTGGGTAGTAACTCAGATGCGAAGGTTCCCAGCAGAACCATCCCTAGGATACAACCGCCTTTTCTGTATTTACTTGGTAGCACACCAGGACTGCGAAGGTAGAACTCCAATGTATTTGATGCTCTCAAAGAGTAATATAGAAAAAGATGAGAAGATAAACCCAAGAAGAAGATGATGATGATAAACCTAGGCACCCAAATATATATAAAGAATATTGATGTTGGGACCATTACAGAAGCAATAAAACACCATTAAACGGAATTAACAAATACATTTTAAATTTTCAAACCAAAATTTGAAATGATTTGATTTAAGAAGCATTAAATAAAGCATTTTTTTAAAGTAAATGTCTGTTTAATAAAAAATGTTTTTATAATTTTCTGGAAAAGGTCACTAATTCTATATTGATATATAGGTCCCCCAAGGTAGGCCAGGGCTGGGATTTGCACATGCCTAGTTAAACATTTTCCGGATCCGACCCCTCGGGCAAAGCTCGACTCAGGAACGTGTATAGGGCTTGTAGCAAAAGAGCCCAAAGCAACTTGTGTATAGGACAAGGAACTACATATATAGCCTTTAAAGCTTTTGCTCATCTCCAATGTGGGACTCTAGCAAATACACAAAAGTGTCTTTTGCCTCTACAAGAAAAAGAAGAAAGAAAAGAAAGCAATTTAACAATTTGAAAAACACTTTGAATTTTTTGAAAATCACATAAAAACCAACAATCTCCCCTTGTTTCAAAATTTTCAATAAGCATCATACTAGTAAGGCAACAGAGCTTGAACTTCACCTTCATAACACAATTTTTAAACCTTTAGAAGTTAAAGTGATCAAGACTTGAACTTCAACTCTATAACTTAGTTAAAAAATATGTCAAGGTAATAATTGAAGTCCTTTAGTTAGCACATTAAGGCCATGCGCTTTTATCCCAGATTTCTTGAGTGCTTAATTACAAAATTTGCCCAAGTTCTCATAGAAAGCGGCCCACTTTCTTACTCATATAGGTAAGTCTCTCAAGAGTGCTTCTGTAGCTATGCACCTCACCATTTAGACTATAAATCTCATTAAGGATTAAATAAATCTATGTACTGACTTTTAATCTCACACAATATGTCACAGCATAATAGGGATGAGTTTGGAGAGTCACATATTCTCTTATTGTTAGTACTCCAATCATCAAGATAGCTGTTTATCGAGGTTGGGTTTCCACTATTGATGATTTATGGGCTTTAGACCCATCTCTTTATTCGTCTCCTTTATCTTTTTCCCCCCGCAAGGCCTTTGTTAAAGGATCAACTAAATTGTCTTTTGATCTTACATAATCAATTGTAATTACTCCTCCTTCGAATAATTGTCTTACATAGCTATGTTGCAACTATACTTGTTTAGACTTCCCATTGTATGTGACATTGTGGGCATTAATAATTGCTGCAGTATTATCACAATGAATAATAATATAAGGAATTAGTTTAGTTCACAAAGGAATATCAAATAATAATTTTTTAATCATTCAGCTTCCGTTGCAGTAGCTCTTAGAGCTAGGAGTTCCAAATCCTTAGTGGAATTTGAAATGCTAATTTGTTTTTCTAGATTTCCAAGAAATTACAGTACCTCCCAAGGTGAAAATATAAGCACCGGTGGACTTAGAATCATCTAAGTCTGAGTTCCAGTCAGCATCCCTATAGCACTCAACTACTGCTGGATAATTATTATAACACAATGCATAGTCCATTGTATGCTTTGAATATTTAAGTACTCTAAATACAGCATTCCAATGTTCAACACTACAATTACTAGTATATCTACTTAGTCTACTTACATCATAAGCTATATCAGGGCAAGTACAATTCATAGCATACATTAAACTACCAATCACACTGACATAATCAAGTTGTGTTATACTATTACCATCATTTTTTATTAATTTAATACTAGAATTAAAAGGAGTAGACACTGGTGTACAATGAAAATGATCAAATTTTCTCAAAACTTTTTATATATAATGTGAATGTGACAACTTAATTCTAGTGTCATCTCTAATGATTTTAATTCCTAATATGACACTTGCTTTTCCCAAGTCTTGCAAATCTCAAAGATTTAATTCCTAAATTATCTTAGATTAAGTTTGCTTCCTTCCCAAATCTCAAAGAATGTTCTGTTGGTCTTAGAATGCAAGATTATATACAATTTGTAGCTTGCAGACAATAAAGCTTCACCCCCCAGATTTTTTGACAACCAGAGGAAATCAACATGCTATAAACCATTTCAATCAAAGTCCTATTTTTCTTTTCTGCTATTCCATTTTGTTGTGGTGTATAGGGGACAGTACTGACTCTCTTAATTCCTTTAAATTCATAAAAATCTGAAAAATCTTTTGAGGTATATTCACCACCTCTATCACTCTTGAAAGTAACCACCTTTTTATTTAATTTATTTTCAACTTTCAAAACATAAATTTTAAATTTAGATAATGCCTCATCTTAAGTTCTTGAAAGGTATACATCTAGAACAATCATCAATAAAAGTAATAAAATAATATTTTTCCACTTTTAGTCATAGTATTACTTAAATCTAAAATATTAGAATGCACTATGTAAAGAAGCTCAAACAGCATTTCCACATTATAAAAAGGTTTACGAGTCATTTTGGCTTAAGAACAAATTTCACACTTCTTATGTTCATTGGTATACTTATCAATCGAGCCATCATTATTCATATTTTTCACAGTTTTGAAATTAATGTACCCTAATCTACCATGCCATTCATCAATAAAAGTCGCAATATAAGCAGAAAAAGAAGCAAAATTATTTTTAAAAACATTCAGTTTAAACAATCCATCACATACATAACCCTTACTGACAAATAACCCTTTCTTTGTGATTATAAACTGGTCAGATTCTATGACATGTTTAAAGCCAGCCTTATTCAGAAGAAACCCTAAAACTAAGTTCTTTCGCTTGTTGTGGCATAGAACAAATTTAGCAGATTTACAATTTTTCCAGAAGTGAACTAAAGTTCAACTTTCCCTTTACTAATTATTGGAGTAGTAACAGTAGTTCCCAAAGCAAGCTTATAGCTGTTTGTGACCTCCTCATAAGTTTTAAATGCATCTCTATCATAGGTGACAAGTGTGGTTGCACCAGTGTCAATCCACCATGTTCACTTTTGGCAGTGGTAATGGTATTTACTTCAGAAATCACCACAACTAAGTGTTCCTCCTTTATAACATTAGCTTGGGGTTTTGTGGGCTGGGACTACTGTGGAAGCTTCTTTCTATAATGATATTTTCTCGCTAAGTATCCTAGCTTTCCACATACAAAACAACCGCCCTTAATCGGCAGCTTATCAGTCCCATGGTTTTTACTGAACTAATTTGGATTTGTCTTTTGATTCTGTCGCTTGAAGGAGATATTATTCTTCTTATTCTTCCTCAAACTGTGATCAAATTTCTTTCTCTATTCATCATTCACTTTGGGTTTTGTTTCAGCTACATTTATTTTTCCACTATTATCAGCTTGATATTTTTTATCACTGATTTAAGCCTCTTCCTCAATTCTCAAATATCACTGAAGGCACTCCAAGGAATAATCTCTCCTTTTATGTCAAAGAGCCTTTTGAATGTCCTTCCAAGTGGGTGGTAATTTTTCAATGATAATTGCTACTTGGAATTTCTCATCAACTTGGATTCCATCTTTAATAATCTCATTAACTATGGTTTGTAAGTCATATATTTGGGGCAAAATTGGTTTGTCATCTACCATCTTGAAATTCAAATAGCGAAATACTACGTACTTCTTGGCCCCCGATTACTCAGTCTTGTATTTCTTATCAAGAGTTTTTCAGAGGTCTTTTGCAGACTAAGAATCAGAGTAGAGATTATAAATATTGTCTGCCACCAAGTTCAGAATGTGTCTCTTGCACAAGTAATAGTCTTCTCTCCACTTCTTTCATGCAAATGAGCCACCAGATGCTTCTTCACGTTCTAGGCATAGTTTGGTCATAATATATGCTATTTTCAGTGAGATTAGCAAAAATAATAATTTCTACTAACAGCAACGGAAGTTGGATCCGTCAAAGCAATCTAACCAAGCCAAATCCTGATGCATGAATTTTATTGCAAAAGTAGCCATGTTTCATCCCAAAATTGTTGAAAATAAAGCTACAAAAATTGGGGCAAAAGCAGAACAATTATACCAATGTTGAAGTTGAGTGGTGATAACAGACATCAAAAATTGAAGAGAGTTTGTGGCAGCAACAATGGGCTGAGGCACGTCAGGTGACGTTGTCTTTAGGACGAGTTCCGCCCCTTGGGTAGTGACTCAGATGTGAAGGTTTTCAGTAGAACTGCCCTTACTTAGGATACAACGGCCTTCTCTGTATTTGCTTGGTGGTATACCAAGACTGCAAAGGTAAGACTCCAACGTATTTGATGCTCTAAGAGAGTAGAACAGAGAAACCAGAGAAGATAAACCCAAGAAAAAGAAGATGATGATAAACCTAAGTGCCCCAAATATGTATTAAAAAAAACTGACGAAGGGGCCATTATAGAAATAATAAAAGACCATTAAACAAAATTAATAAAAACATTTAAAATTTTTAAACTAAAATTTGAAACTGTTTAATTTAAGAACCATTAAATAAAACGTTTTTGTTATAAGTAAATTTTTTGCAAGAGGTCACTACTAGTATATGCTCCCCTAACGTAGGCCGGGCTGGGATTTACCCCTTAGGCCAAGCCTGATTTGTGCGCACGCATAGTACTTTTAGCAAAAGAGCCCAAAGCAACTTTATGTGTATAGGACAAGGAACTATGTATATAGCCTTCAAGGCTTTCGTTTATTTCCAATGTGGGACTCTAGCAAATACACAAAAGAGTCTTTTGTCTCTACAAGAAGTAAGAAGAAAAACAAGAAAGCAATTTAACAATTTGAAAAACACTGTGAATTTTTTGAAACCTATATAAAAACCAACATAAGTTGACACTTTTACTTCAAAATTAGGTTAGGTTTGACTTTTTCAAGTTGATTAGAAAATTGGCTAGGTTTGGATCAACCCTCTACACGTTACCTCATGCACTCAACATGACCCAAACCATTTCCACCCCTGATTAGACCCTACTGCATAAAACGAAAATGGAGTACACTTTTTAAAAGCCAAATCAAGTGCTTTTATACCTTTGCCTATACATAATTGTAGCCACATTTGAGGAGGGAAAAGGAAAAAAAAAATCATTTTGAAGATACGTAATCTTTTAATGTGAAGAACCCCAACCGTAGGGATGTGGGATGGGTTTCAATAGTGATGTAACAAACTTTGAATTTAAAGAGAGATTTTAGGAATTAGAATTTCAATCAAATAATAATTTAAGGAATTCAAAGATATAGGTTTCAAAGAGATATCTTAGGTGATTCAAAATTATCAATTAGATAACTTAATTTCTAGTTTAGCAATTTGGAGATGGGCCCACGTCTTGCTTGCCATCACGTGTAAGGGGCCATGAGAAATGTTAATTAAAAGAACATGATAATGCACTTTTTTATTTTGAATCCATGCAAGGGCAACATAGCAATTGGATCTAGTGTGAAATAGTGCCATTGTTCGTAAAATGGTAAAGTTCATCCAACAGGTTTTACATTCTGAAATGATTTCAATGCTACGCATCGAAAGCAATTAGCAATTGAAAGATATTTCACCGCTAATAATGAGAAGTTAACACTTGATGGATGAATTAGGTTGGCCAATAATGAGAAGTTAACACTTAACAGATGAATTAGGTGGAAAACAAATGCAAAATATAGAAGTAATGGTTTTCACTTGCTATTGTAAGGTGGATCACAATTCACAACCCATTGCCAGATGTTGATTGATTCTCTGGCTAATTCAATAATGAGAAGTTAACACTTAATGGATGAATTAGGTTGAAAACAAATGCAAAATACATTAAGTAATGGCTTTTCACTTGCTGTTATAAGGTGGATCACAATTCACAACTCATTGCCAGATATTGATTGATGCTCTGGCTAATTCAAAGCAATTGTACTCATCACACATCTAAGTAGTGAATCGGGTGGGGCCCATCTTTAGAATCCACTGGGCAAATTCTACGCCAGCACTTTTCAAAAGATGAAGATGGAGACAATGGACTCTGCAATGCACCAAGAATATCAAACAGATGTCATCTATGCAATCAGTGCCCCAAATACACACGGTTAAGAATAATGTAGACTGCACCTTCTTTTTTCTTCTTTCCTCTTTCTTTTCTGCTCATGATCACTGAACAAATCAGTGAAGAACCTAACTTCACTGCAAACTCCACTTCCTCCACTTGCACTGAGGCCACCTGAAACTCCTCTATTCTCTCTGCCTTGTTTTCTTCCTCTCCTTTGCTCTGCAAACAGAACTCAACCCAGTGACCTTTATTTTCCTCTTTCTCTTCCTCTTCCTTATCTTGATCTTCTTTTTCTCTGCACCATCCAAACCAGGCCAAATACCATATCACCTCTTTCTCATACAAACCAACTTAGTCCCACTGAGAGGAGAGAGAGAGAGAGAGAGAGAGAGAGAGAGAGGCTGAACACGTGAGAGTGAGAGAGAGTACAGGGACGTGTGCGGGAGAGAGAGTGAGGCAGTTAGAGAGAGAGATGTCAAAGGGAGGGGAGTTGTGTTGAGAAACTGCCATCTATTTTTTTTATTTTCCTCAAAAATATAAAAAATTAGGATTGGAGGTTTGGGAAGCTGTCATTAACTCATGTAAAGCCACTTCTAAATAGTATATTAGATATGCAAATGAGTCACATTGAGACACACTCCATTGTTTATGTGTGAATCTAAGTGCATTCAATGGTTCACAGTCATATAAGTTCTTAAATACATTACAAATAAAGATACGAGAGGGCCATCTAACGATGATAAACACCTCGGATCGTGAAAATTGGGCTCATAGAAGTCTAGAATTATGGATGAAGGGTTTGGGCCTTTTCATAAATATGAAGAAAATCTGCAATGGACTTAGACCTAGAATGTAGATCAATGGCCATTTTGGACATTCTAAAGAGGATTAACAATTCGAATCATAATTTTGAAGCACGTATAAATAAGATCATCATCATCATCATCATCATCAAAGCCTTATCCCAACCATGTTGGGGTCGGCTACATGAATTCTATTTCTCCATTCGGTTCTATTTTGAGCTAAATCTTTCGATAAGTGCAACTTCTTCAAATCTGAATTAATGACTTCCATCCATGTTTTCTTCGGCCAACCCCTACCTCTTGATGGACCCTCCGCTTGTATATCCAAACTTTTTCTCACCGGTGCCATTACTGGCTTACACTCAACATGCCCAAACCATTTTAAACAAGTTTCTCTAATCTTATCTCATATTGGTGCTACCCCTAAATGTTTTCGAAAGCGCTCATTTCTAATTTTATCTTTCCTAGTTTTACCACACATCCACCTAAGCATTCTCATTTCCGCTACATCCATCTTATGAATATGTGTCTTCTTAATTGGCCAACATTCTGCTCCATATGTCATAACTGGTCTAACCACTGTCCTGTAAAATTTTCCTTTCAATTTTGTTGGCATTTGTCTATCACAAAGTACTCCCGAAGTTAGTCTCCACTTCAACCATCCAGCTCTTATCCTATGCTCCACATCTTCGTCAATCTCCCCGTCCTTACTAATCATCGAGCCTAGATACCGAAAAGAATCTTTACGTGGTATCTCATGGGTTTCAATTTTGACAGTGGTTTCAACACTTTGTATATGGCCACTGAAATTGCAATCCATATATTCTGTCTTTGTACGACTTATTTTAAAACCTCTAGATTCTAATGCCCTCCGCCATCTCTCAAGCTTTGCATTTACACCCTCTCTTGATTCATCCACCAATACTATATCATCTGCGAACAACATACACCATGGTACTTCTTCTTGAATATGCACAGTTAACTCATCCATAATTAATGCAAAGAGATAAGGGCTTAAGGATGATCCCTGATGTAAACCTATAGTCACGGGAAATCCGCCCGTTTCTCCACATTGGGTTTTCACATTTGTTATTGCACCCTCGTACATATTCTTTAAAATTTCAATGTAACCTCTTGGGACATTCCTTTTCTTTAAGACCCACCAAATTAAATTCTTCGATACCCTATCATAGGCTTTTTCCAAATCTATAAAGACCATATGTAGATTTTTCCTCTTTGCTCGGTATTTTTCCATTAATTGCCTAAGTGAAAAGATAGCTTCCATAGTTGATCTCCCTGGCATAAAACCAAATTGATTTTCCGAAATCTTAGTCTTTTTTCTCAGTCTTTGCTCTATTATTCTCTCCCATAACTTCATAGTGTGACTCATAAGTTTAATCTCTCGATAGTTGGTACAATTTTGTATATCTCCTTTATTCTTATATATAAGTACTACAATGCTTCTTCTCCATTCATCCGGCATTTTCTTTGTCACAAGTATCTTATTGAATAGTCTACATAACCAGCTTACTCCAACCTCTCCTAAGCATTTCCATACCTCTATCGGAATACCATCCGGGCCTGTTGCCTTTCCTGTCTTCACGTATAAATAAGATATTAAATAAAATATAAAAAAATTAGATGTAGTTAAAACAAGCTTTTGATGATGATAATGATGATGAATAAAATATTAAAAAATAGACTTGGTTCAATGGACATGAAAATCATGTGTAAAATCAAGAGTTACGTAAATAGTCTATAAATGGATAAAAAAATCGGTCGATACTGGTACTTATCGGGTACCATACCAATAAATGACTGAGAATCAGTTTCAATACCATCCAACCAAAATATCTCCCAATTATTTTTCTCAGGTTCTGCAAGCAGCATGTGGATGGCTTGTGGGCTGTTTGTAGATGTGATCATTGATGGTATTAGAGGGAACCCAACTGCATCTACTTGCAAGAGACTTCCTTCTGGCTGTGTTGTTCAAGACATGGCTAATGGTTATTCAATGGTAAGCTTGTGTGCGTCAAACCGAGCAGTGATGCTACCGCTTAAAATGTTTAATTTCCCATGATTATAGATAAAACAAAGTGGAACTTGACCATCCAGTTCTGCATCACATAAGTCTAGTTTACTTGTATTTGTATTGTTCAATTGGTCAATGACAAGTCTCTTGGGGTCATGATTCCAAGAATTTTATTGGATTTGGTGCTTGCGAATCTAAAAATTTTAGTTCATTAAGTCATATTTATAATTGCACTTTATGACATTTGTGATATTTTAACATGTTTTGTCATATACATTTAATTTTTTTGTAATTGTAACCACAATTTCAAACAAGACAACAATACAGGATATCATAATTATGAGGACCAATATATAATTTGATTTATATTTGTTACTAATGAAAAAAAATATTTTTTAACTATTTCTAATGTTTTGGATTTTTTGGATATTTTTTTAAATTTTTTTATTAAAAATAAAATATTCACACCACAATAACCACGATGAACTACAAACTGTAACTAATACCTATATCGTATCAGTTTTTGGGAAAGCCCAATACCGCAATTGATACTGCAATTTTCATCCATGGGTATATAGGTTTTTCACAAATTCCTTGAGGTTCATGAAGAATCAAGGTAACAAATTTGGTTTATTAAATGTTTTGAACCTTCTCAAGGGGATGAACAGTTCTGATCATGAAATTAAATCAGTCCCATGGAAGCCTAAGATGGTGCATCCAATGGTTTGAACTTGTTTGCAAGTATTTAAAAATTTGTAATGAACATGCAACTAAAATTTGATCACATTGGCCTTTTAAAGACATCCAGCGGCTTGGGCTTGACTTAGAGGCACAGAATCCAAAAATATGAGAAAAATGAACTGCCACAAAATCTGGACCGAGCTTCTGCTGCAGCGCACAGTGATAGATCCTGCAGGTCTGTTTCTTGGGGTATGAAGTATGTGAATTTGAAGCTCAAAACAGGTCACGTTACAGTCATTTATACATGTGATGCAAAAAGTGGTGTAAACAAACAACTCGAGTCAAATAAAAATGTATTAAACAACAAAAGGCAAAGTTATGGCCTTGCGTCATTTAGTAGCATAGGAGAGTAAATTTCTTAATTTTTTGGTAAAAAAATTAAGAAATTTTCTTATCAATTAATGGTATGAGATAGTAGTTTTTATTTTTATTTTTTGGTAAAAAGAAGACGTGTAAAGAGGGCTTCTTATCAATTAATGGTATGAGATAGTAGTTTTTTATTTTTATTTTTTGTTAAAAAGAAGACGTGTTTTTTGAACCCCCTTCTTTTCTAGTATATTGAGCTGACCGTTCACTTTGCACCACTATACAAGTAATTTTCCCATATGAAAAGTTTGATTAAACTGTTTAAATTCAAATTTCAATCATAGCCTTGTTGACTAGGGACTTGCATAGCATGTGCATTTGAGTGAGTATTTACTTCAAAATAAAAAAAGATTAAGAAATTATTTGTATCACATATCTTGTCTTTTACGTATATCTCTTTTCTTCTTGTCTTTAGGATTTTGTTCATATCTTCCAATATAAATAGACAAAAAGAAAATGATATTACTAAAATGAATACTCTTGAGTATGAATTCCCTCGCGGTTGATTTCGATTAATGGTTCAGAAAGATCTACTTTAGTAGATTCCTCTACGGCATAGCTTTAGCTAATTGGACACTTCTAGGTGAGGTTGTTAAAGTCCCTTTGTTTGCATAGAATATGGATTAATTGAATACATGGGACATCATGCTACAAGTGATAAATTAAAATGAATACAAAATGTGAGTATACAAAAATAACCATCAAATAACCTCTCTTTCGATGAAAATGAAATCAAAAGAAGATAAAACACTGATACCAACCATCTATGAGATTAGTAATTCAAATCTTAGAATGTCTACCTCATCAAGATCCACATCTAAGGTTTTATTTGGCAAATCTTATCTATATGAAATAGATCTACATGAAAAAGATCTATTTCAAATAGCCCTAATTGATATAGATGATATAAAATTTGTCCCTTTGGTAACATAAAAAACTTGATTGGAATAGACATTTTTGAATTGCTGGTCAATAGTTTTTTGCAAATATCTCAAGATCCACAAGGAATCATAGGATGAAATTTAACCCCATGGCCATGTTTAGACTTCCAAAGAAGACCGATGGTTTGAATCTTAATATAGGAGCCCACAAAGTTTACAAATTAACATCAAATAGTTCACATTCTTTTGCAAATATCTAAATATTGGCAAATGATCAACAGCAAAAATTTTGTACACTACCCGTTCTTAGTATTCTTAACATTTTTCACAGTTCAGATTATAGTTTAGGGTTCCACAATTAAAGAAACATGAAAACAAAAAAAGACTGTATACACAAAGTCCAAAAAATGGTGGTAGTTTTTTGTAAATATCTTGAAATCCACGAGGAATTAGGCAACCAAATTTGCACTGCTAGCTGTTCTTGACCTTCGAGAGAGTATTAACGGTTCAGATCTTATGTTTTGGGGCCCACAAAAGCCAACAATAGTGATCTAATGGTTAGGATTTTGTTGCAAATATCTCATAATAAATTAACATCCAACTGTTGAAATTTGGATCCATGGCTATATTTGACCTTATAAATCTAGCCAACGGTTTGGATTGTGATTTAAGTGCCCAGAATTTAATATATATAGAGGAATATTTATGTGTATATATCCCTCACAATTTTTTTCGTGAGAACTTTAGGTGGAACCCACTGTATGGTCCATCTAAATTGATCAAATACATGACTCCCTTGAATTGAACATGTTTACCAATTTTTGGTCAAATTCGAATTTATTGGATGATCAACTATGCACTCATTCGAATGGAATGTATTTGTGGGTCACGGATAAAGGGGTTAGGGACATGTAATTGAGGTCAAACTTGGTATGTAGGGTGGCCCCATATGGATCTTTCCATCTCCCCCAGTCTCATCCCTTGGTGGGGTTCACCATGGGCCCCACAGAGAAGTATGCATCATCCTTTGGTGAGAAACATATGCACATAAATATTCTCCATATAAAAAGTAAATTGCTTATAGAACGTCACATGTACTATAGCACTGTAAATCATCTCATTTCTCAAGCTTTCTTAAATAGACATTTTATGTCTTTTGCCCAGTTGAAATAGATAAAAGAAAATGACTGCCAAACAGTTTTAAAAATGTTTGAAACCATTTTAAGCCAATAAAAGGTAAAAATTAGATTTGCCAAACCCATCTACATCTATAGCCCTATCTTGTACTATTTATTCGTCACTTCGTTAACAATCCTTTTACACAACTCATCTTACTATTAATTGTCATGTATTCAGTTCCTGTGTCCACCTAGAAGGAGGTCAGTCCTTGCCTTGAGAGGTTGACAGGACCACAGACATGAAACGTGCTTGGCAGGCCATTTCTTTGCCACTTCAAAAATGGATACTTTTTCTGCTGAGAATCCGACCACACACAAGTCCTCGGACTTCGGAGTCTTTCCTGTTGCTGCGCTTTACCCGTAATGCACGAGAGAATCGTTCAGAGAGAGGCTTCCACTCCTTTCTGCTTAAAAACTGATAGACTACTGTTGTGTATTTGAGTGCATGCCCCATCAATGGACATTAAGTGCTGTGAACCATTACGGACCTGATGGTATTGAAAGTTTTTAGAATGTTCAGAATTTATTTTAGGTTATGATTCAGTTAATACTCCTATGAATGAAATAATAAAAGTAATTAATCATATAAAGAAAACATTACACAAATCTGAAGTAGACAAAATTAATCACTAACTTCTACAATACAAAATATACTCATAACCTTACAGTTAGTCCCTCTACACAAGGCATTGTAGTTGCTCTTGATAGATTTGCACAGCACGTAATCCCTCGGTGCCCCGCTATGAGTGTCTTGATTTCTACAACGAACAATTTTCTACGCTTAGATAACAGTCTTCTATAAGAAAGTAGAAACCATAAATCTCCTATAATAAAGTAAAAACATTAATTTTAGAACTTGAAGCCCTCAACCTAATTTCTCATGGAAGGTCAAGATAATCTCTCCAATGGTAATTTCAATTTAGAACTTGGATAGCTCTATGTATTATGTTATATTTAGGGTAGAGAGAAACCCTCTTTTTATAACATAAAATTCATGCCTAAGTTTAAAATCCAAATCTTAATGAAACAGGCAATTTTGGCACAATTAGGAAATTTTTTCGTGCAGGTTGGTGGGCTTCTGCCGTCTGTGCGCTCGAACGGTCCAATGCGTGCTCAGGCAAGTTTGCCACTGCCTTTGGCGCTCGAGTGCATATGCTTTTTTTTCGCACAACAGCAAACTTCTTGAGACCATAACTTTGTCTCCTTAGCTCCGATTTATGCAGTTCTACGGATATCTATTTAAAACGAGCTTTTCAATGGTAAATATCCGTCTCATATATCCAATGTTCGGTTTGTGAGATATGACTTTTTTAATTTATATTGTCCTCAGAAAAAACTTTAATTTACATTATTTTTAATTCAGCTTATCCGACACCCAACCACAGTTCATTCTAAATATAAAATACAACTCAATGGACCCAAATTTTATCCTGCATATAAATTTAGCTAATACAAATATCCTAACACAAATTTATACAATGTAAATGTCCTAACATGTTCTAATCAGGGATCTAAACCACCCTGCAATCATAAGAAGGCCAATCGTACGACACCACACGTGACTACTCTGATTACTTCACGCAAAGGAGAAAGAAAGGGCAAACCCCTGCCCCAGGCTCTTTTGAAATAAATTCTAGTGCCCAGGTAACTAGGTAAGATAAAAGAGAGACAGTTCATGTACCCAGTTTTTTATTTAGTACTGCCAGCTTTGAAAAGATGGAAAGATCGCGCAGGTCGCATTGGCCATGTGTATAGATTCTGACTCAGGCAAGGCAGCTCACTGTCACATCATGCTTGACACATCAGGGTCCCGGGCCATGGTAGATCACATGGATGTATTACAGTGAAATAAACATATTCTAACGCCTATATACATATATGTATACATATATGGGGTTTGTTCTTATGAGATCTGTTCTCAGATAATTACCTTAAGAATTTTTTATGAACCCACTTATAGGTCCTATTAAAAAATGAGAGCAAAGGGATAAAAAGATCTATGTGAAACCACCACAACTGCCAAATTTGACTCCAATCTCATGCCCCTAATCTCTTCATCCATGGCCCATAAATTTGATGGATTCATATTAAAAAAAAATAGAACCATCCATCCAATAGTCAAACTCATTTGGATGGGTGTCAAATTTTAAAATTAGTGACTATCAAGAAGGTCCCTGTTTTTGCATGGTTTGGATGAATTGCTAGGTGGCCCCCCAATAATTCTCAGGGAAGCACGATAAGAACTAGTTCTTACTTAAATATTTCCCATATATTATAGAAGTCACCAGCAAGAGTATAAAATTGTAATATAAAAATGTAAATAAGAAGCAAAAAACTATAAGAAATAGATCAAGAGCAATTGTCCAACACTCATTGCTTATGCATTAGGTAGAATACTTAAACATTTCAATAGCGATGAAATGAAGCATGTGCGTTTTTAGGGCATTTTTAAAGAGTACGGTGGTATGAAATTACATTAATACCCCATTTTCTTAATATTAAAAGAACATTACAATGGGCATTTAAATACATTTTTAAATATACAAATATATTTATATAATAAAGAGAAATAGGAGGATTGGGCCGAACCTAGTATTGTCCAAGTCCAGCCCTCAAGGGCCTGTACCACCAATTATTTATTGACACTGGTGGATCCAACCTTTGCAGTGATCATGAATCATGTCTTTGGTTAGATGGGTTGGGCCTTGTGTAAGCCAGCTCATTAATTTACTGGATTAAATATGCAAGCCTTTCTCCAGATCAATGGCCTTCATTAC